>JAULUF010000099.1:12500-30000 GCA_031834385.1 Semotilus atromaculatus
TTGAGCAGATCTCCTTTACTTCCTTATTTTTGCAGTAACATTGACCCGTGTACAAACACTATCTAGTGTCTAGTTTCTTGTGAAAGTTTTGTACCTGATTAACTGGGTCAGATCAAATGTGATCGTACTGGACATGTGATGATGATGATGATGATGACGATGACGAAGACGATGATGATATGCTTGTTGACCTACACGTTGGTCAGTGTTTCTCCTTGAGACGGTCATTGGTGACTCAAATGTTCGTGCCCAGAGGGACAACCAGTCAAAGTCTCAGTATTCCCACTGGTGGCAGGTCAGTTCCAGTGCGGCCCAGGGCAAGACCGGCCCGGCATCCATATGTGCCTTTCTGAGGTTTATCTGGTCATGTGCTGTTAGAGCAAACCTGACATGATGTCTCGCTGCACCTGACCAATGGGCATGTCTGATCCGTGTTACATGTCTCACGATTACAGTCCATGACCCGCCTGACATCCGTAAGACCCTCGTAAACCCACAAACTGCCAGCGTAAGATCCTCCTGTCTCGTCGAAGAAGCGCCCGAGCCGTGACGCGTGCCAACATTGGATGATGAGGGACTTTAGCGTCCTACGACATCAATGTGGATTCAGAAAGTGTTTAAAGCAGATTAAAATTTCCTTTCATTTTTATTTTCTTTGATCCATCTTAATCTGGTTGGAATATTACTTCCCAAGGTTCTTAGGTTCGGTCCCATCTGTGACGATATGCGTTTTAATCTACTATGAAATCTAATAAGAACTAAACTTACAAAACTGTCTTTTGACGGCGTCTCAAGCATCTTCTCGATCAGAGGTCACTGAGGTCTAGATGAGGTTTGTATTATTCAGAAGATGAATCCTTTGACAAAAACAATCACTCCTGATCTGTTGTACCTTCTTTAAAAAACGGACCACTTAATCATTTCAGTGGAAAATAGGCAGCAGAAATAATATTATACTGTGCCTAAATGAAATAAAGCCTATTTTAGGAACAGTAAGATTTGAGTTGTGGCTTTTCCTCTTACATTGTTGTAATGTGAAAAAAGATATTAATAATCATATTTATATGTCATGGCAATACTTGTTGAACTGCCTTTAATACAACTGATTTATTTAAATTTAGTTTAGACTATAATACAGTAACTATATGTTAATTTACTGCAGTGAATCTCAGTGTTTGTGCAGTAGTATATCAGTGGTAAAGTTTCAGGTTTTAGTCTTTCAGTCGCTTTATTCTGAGTTTTGCCATGATTTCTTTTTAAATGTGTTCGAGAATCAATATGAAACTGATCATTAAGATGATTAAATAGATGCAAGAATAAAAAAAAGGCCAAACACAATTAGCTTACAAATAAAAATAAAAATAAAAAAATGAATTCAGATACTGCATCATGATGACATTATTGCTGTCAGTTACAACATGTACGTCATTTGATCAATGTAATACGACATTTGATCAATGTAAATTAATAAGAGATTTAATCTGACATTTCTTTACTAGCAAATATATTTCAGTAATGAACATTTTGAGAGAAATACTTAATTGTCATAAAATAATGCCACAATGCAACAAAAAAAAATCATGTTCTCATGAGAGAAACTCAGTAGTATTATTCGCTCAGTAGTAAAACTGTCGGAAACAGAACTTTGACTGTGTGGTTCATTAGTTCCGTGTTATCTGGTGACGGATCAGACGGGAGTAAGTCAGTCTAATAGTCCTGAGAATAGCAGACATTAAAAAGATGCTGTTAATTTGTATATTCTCTCTTGTCTCCGATGGGAAGATGCTGAGGATGGAGCGCTGAAACTGCGGTGCCCGAATCCACTTAAAGAGCCACTCACGCCTTTAATATGTAAATGAAAGGTATGCAAAGATCTGATGCTTTTATTAAAGAAATGTGCCCGAGGCCCGCGGCCGCCCCACCGCTGCGGAAGCGCCGCTACACGCTGAAATAAACAGTTGTTAAAAAGGATCACATGAGTTTGTATCTGGGAAGATGAAAAGCTAATTGACATGAATAATTTATTGCGATGCGATATTTTATATAAATGAAATAGGAGAGAGAGAGTGAAAGCAAATATTTCACATATTAGCAGGACCTACGAATATTCATAAGAAATATGGGTGTATTTCTGCTGCGCTTTAATCTGCTGTCTGAAGGTCAATGAACTACATTCACCGGCTGACACACAGCGAACTTTCAAGAGCTATTAGAGATCCATAAATGATTCAAGCACAGAGCCGTAACACACCGCTGAATAAAATTGTCTCATTTACCTTCATAAAGGTCTTTGAGTGCTTCTATTATACCTACACACACACACACACACACACACACACTCACACACACGTTGATGGAGGTGAGGATTGACTGATTTAGTCATCTACATCTTTAAAGACCTGAGAGATAAAATCACATCAGTGAGAAGCTGAGAAAATGATTAGTTTTATCATATGTGATTTGACAAGATGTGAAGAATGATAAAATAATCTTTATTCAGGTCTCAGCCTGTTGTTGTCAGAGCCACTTTACCTCTGAGATCTGAAGTGAATTTTGCTGTTTCATAATTAATGGCGTGTAGAGTTTCTGGAGCTCAATCAGTAGATCGTGGCTCTGGCGATGACAAGGTCATGTTTGATTCCTAGATTAAATATATAGTTTGACTTGACATGTAAGTTGCTGTGAATAAAACGATCTAACCAAATGCTTAAGTGTAATGTATTGTTTGCATTGTCATAATTTGGATATTCTTGAATTCCACTCATAAAGAAAACTTGCCAGGTTCGGCGTGATCAACACCCTTAAAAAAACATTGTTTTAATCCAACTTTACCAATAACTGTGTGATTGTTTGACAGGAATGTTGTTCCAGGATCATCAAGACATTCATTCTGCTGGTTAAAATCTCGTTAGTCACAACAGATCTAGTCATCATGTGCAGATTTAGTGCATTACTTCTGGGATTTCAACCTACAACCTTTAAGTTACCAGCCAACCACTTTACCAGCTTCCATCGTTAAGCTGAAGTTTGCTATCGCACAATTAACAGCATGTAGTTTGGATTGTTATTATCTGATTTTTCTCTTAACTTTATATTCTAACATAATTGACTAGTGGTTAATCCCCTATATCCTGCTTTTTAGGAATCACTTCTGGGATTTGAACCTACAGCCTGAGTTATCAGCCAACCACTTTACCAGCTTACATAGTTTGCTGTCACATTATTGCCAGCATGTTGTAATGTTTGAGAGTTTGCAATAGTTCTCATGGGAATCACTTCTGGGACTGTAGTTTGCATCAAACCCTTTAAGGGCCCTATTTTAATGATCTGAAATGCAAGTATCAAGTGCGAAGCCCAAGTAACTTTATGGGCGGGTCTCTGCGCTGTTGCTATTTTACCGGCGGGATAAATGACTCTTGCGCCCGACGCAAGTTTAAAAGGGGTTGGTCTGAAGTAGCATATTATTCGGTAACACTTTATTTCGATAGTCCACTTTAGACATTCTACTAACTAAAAGTAACTTTTTAACTACATGTCAACAAACTGTCATTAGAGTATTGGTAGACTGTCAGCTTAATATCTGCTAACACTTTATTTTGTTGGTCCCCCAACAGATCCTCTACTGACTATAAGTAACTTGGCGACTACAAGTCAACTTATTCTCCTAACCCGAACCCTAACACCTAACCATAACCTACCAGTCTACTGACAGTCTACTATAATATACTAATAGTCTAATGAGAGTTAGTTGACATGTAGTTGATAAGTTACTTATAATTAGTAGAACGTCTAAAGTGACTATCGAAATAAAGTGTAACCCATTATTCATAGGTGTGGTTTGGGCGTAACGTGAAATAAACCAATCAGAGCGTCATCTCACATTCCCTTTAAGAGCGTGATGAACGAGGTGCGCTTGTTCCATGGCGCAATACTATTATAACGGCGCATTTACCAGGAGCGCTTCAGAATCGGTTCACAGCCGAGGAGATGTTCTCGTCAGGGCCGTAAAAGAAAGAGAAGTGACATTGGGGATGGGACAAACACACACAAATTAGCTTCGGTTATACAGGCATATAATCATTTGGGTAAATATGTAAACTTTATGCCTATTTTTCCCATTGTCATGGACACAAAAATGATTTCCCTCGAGTTTTAATATTTTTCCTTATAATAATGTATCATTTGCAAAAAGGAAAATGCATCTGTGTAAATCATCTACAGTGTATGCGCGTTGTTCACACTCTGTATTATGACCAAGCACGAGCGCTTAAAATAGCATCTGAATGTACGCGCAACGCGCCAATGACTTTAGACTAGGTTTTTTCTGGTCAGTGGCAGAATTGTTTTCTGGAACTGCAAAATAGCACCAGGGATTGTTTGCGCCGGAACACACCACCTTTTTTGCGCTGAACCGCCCCGGGGAGCACAAGTTCATTCTCTAGTTTACCGACGTGCGTCTGTGGAGGGAAAAGTCCGCTTTGCGCGGGTGCAAAATACGAATGATACATGCGTCAGTGTACTAAGTCATTTGCGCCGGGTGCAAGATAAGTGTGTATCGAGTCACATGTGCATTAGCTGATGTCAGGAGGAAATGACACGTCTAAATGACCGTCAGAAGTGCCTCAGATGAAGGGTCTATTCTTCCTCAGGAGCGATGGCGTGGACAAAGGCGGCTGTTGTAGCGCTGAACTCTTGACAGCTCTGCTCCGCTTCTCCAGATGATTTGCAGTGGGTGAATTCCTGGCATTTCTGTGTGTTTGCTGCCCTGACGTTCCTCTGTAAGTGTGTCTTTGTTCAGGCCCTCCTCAACTCCAGACCCTTGCCCTCATGCTTCTACAACTATTCTCCTCCATTCCTCTCGTGAATGACGTGTCTTTGCGCTTTTGATGGATGCGGGTCTCCTCTTCACCCACGGTGTGGTTAGGAAAGCAGGGATGGATCGTGTCATTATGCATCACGTCTCTGTGGAAGATGCTCAGGGAATGTGTCATTGCGTATATGTAGGCGAACGCCGTGTTGAACTCCTGCATGAAATCTGGGATCGCTCGCAAACGTAGAGCGTGTTTGTTGACGTGGGCGTTTGGGGAATCCTTGCAATTCACCATGACGTGATTCGAGAAGTCTCAGGCCTCCAGAAACTGACCAACTCCAGTCCGTGGAGACGTGGAGAATCTCCCCGGACGTGGAAATGGATTCTTATTTAAACGTCTGCGGTCTCTGGACTGGAACACCATTAGAGAATGGAGAACATTAACACTCGCATAATTAATTCTTCTTTCTTTTTTTTCTTCAGAAAAGACAGTCTAATTCTGACTATCAAATTATCCGAGTGTAAGATATTTTAGTCGTGTGTCCTACTCTCTTTCTGGATCCTGGGGTGTTTATTACAAATGCAACTTTTTTCTGCAGCGTTTGAGCAATCAATAACTCAAAGGAAATTCTGTGGGCATTAACGGTCCTCCAGGTGGTTCTCCATGCAGATACTGTACATTTACACTGACCGCAGTGATCCAGCTCCAACAAAGAACACACACAACTGCCTCATTACAGTATCTCAATGCAACACTTTTAAAAGTGAGACTGCAAGTGAGATTCGGGAGGAATATAATGAGTGAAAAGCAATTAAATTTGTGTCTGTTCGTAAAGTCAAGTAAAGTCAGCTTAATTTATATAGCGCTTTTGACAATGCAGAATGTTTCAAAGCAGCTTTACAGTGATAAAAGGAAAATAATGGAACAGAGATTGTTTTGGCTGTATAGCAGATCTAGAAGAAAAAGGTTTTGATTAATTCATTTCCGTTGTAAAAATCATTAGTTATTAACTTAGGGGCCGCTAACACAACACAATTTTCACCTGAAATCAGGAAACTTTTCATGTGTTAATTGTTTAATTGTTCGTCAAGTCTTAACGAGACTTGCATAACACCTACGGTGCATGGACTCATTTTAAGGTGGAGGTTTTTGTATGTAAAAGAGCTGCATGAAGATTCTTAGTGAATTCTCCTTCCACAGAGAAGAAAACAGCTCTATTTAGAAGAGAGCAAGAAAACACAAACTTCCACGGGTGTCCTATATTTCAAAGCTCCTCGGTTCAATGCTTTTGGCCGCGTTGCAAGTTTCCCAAACGTTCATTACGGCTTTTCTTTTGCGTTTATCCGAGTCATTTATAAAATGTTTTTTTTGTGGCTCCGTTTTTAATTTCCCCGTGTCTGGCTGCATAGCATTCCATTAACGTGTGGTAATTCGTAAATATGAACGTGTGTCTGGTGACGAGGTTCTCAGCTAAACAGAAGTGATCGCGTGTGACAGAAAGGAGCCTCAGTCATTCACCCGGCCCTTATCCCATCAAATGCTTTTCACATCAAGACAATATTGGATCTGAGCACTGGGAGCACGGCGAGGTCTGAGCTAATGCGTGCTGAAGCCATGCCCCCCCCCGGGGTCTTTGTGTCCGCGCCCACCGTACGGCTCCCGTATGGGCTCTTACACATGCACGCCCGTCCTCGGAGAGAGGGAGGTGCCGTGTGTTCGTCTGTGTGTAGACATGGATAATTCAGGGCTGATCTCTCGGCGCGGCGGTAATGAGGGTGATTTAAAGAATGTTCGCACATCTCCGAGCGCTGATAAATGTTATTATTCATGCACAGGTGCTGCTGCGAGCAGCCTCTGAATGATAATTAAGATAATCTGTCTCTTTCTTCCCACTCGCCTTTCACACGAATCACTTTGTTCTGCACTTTCTCCGCGCTCAATAGCGGCCCGTCTCTGGCCCGTTCTATTGTCTCCTGCCTTTTCCAGCACAAAACCTCACCAAACAACTGGGACTAAACGTGGATTTTCCCTCGAGCTCTTCCACTGCCGAATACGTGCCAAGCTGAATTCAAGTCAAATGAAGAAAGTGAGCAGTCCTGCGGGACTGAGACTGCGATACCGTGTGTACACAGCGCTGGGATACGCTTGGATCGTGTGTGTATCGTATTTAACCGTATATCAGCCAGAAACTGAGATTTCAGAGAAGACACAGAGCCTTCCTGTAGCTCAAACAGATTACGGGATCGGTTCCCAGGGAATGCATACACTGATCAAATGTGAACCTTGAATGCAATGTAAAAAGCATCTACCAAATGCATAAATGTAAAAATATTGTGAGATAAATCGGTTGCTCTATTAAGGATCAAGTTTATCGAATTTATTTCTCCTAGCGTTCACGTGGAAAGCAGCTCAGACCATTTGCTCATGCAAGATTCTGATGACAAATATTTGAGTTCATATGAAGATCTCTGCTAGACTTGATTTTACATATCAGACATTGTTGAGATCTCTTCTGAAACATTAGAAGAGACATATGTGAGATTCCTTTGATCTGTTTCTCAGAATAACAGCCTCCCTTTTATTTCATTGCATTCTAGGAGAATCGACTGAGATATTAATAAGATCTTATTTGTGATTTTGCTTTCCCGTGGGTTCAGATCTACAAACGTACATCCTTGCTGCTTACAACACACAAAAGAGCAAAAGCTAATTGCATGTGTCTGTCTAGAACCATTTTGTCCAATGCTTGAGTGCATTTAGCATTAACTAACACCAGTGTGTGTGTGTGTGTGTGTGTGTGTGTGTTTGTGTGTGTGTGTGTGTGTGTGTGTGTGTGAAGCTCGAAAGGTTAGAGTATGTGAAGGGTTTGTGTGTAATTACCTGAAGTACAAAGGCTCTTCCCAGAGGCCCGGCGGATGGAAGTGTCTACTGTCAAACACCCTCATTAGAAAGCGGCTCCATATCATTAATCTAAATGAAAACTCTCCTGCAGACCTCAGCTGAACAGGTTTGTAAACAATTAAGTTAAACCTAAATAGACCTGTCAAAGTTTAACAGGGTTCACGGGTCTAGGAGAGCTTGGAGAGCGAGTCCTTCTCTCCCCGTAGGAAGGTTTCTTTATGGGTCGTTCATGGGAAATTAATGTTTTTAGACTTCTTCATGCACTCCATTTTGGCTTGTTATATTGTCTCTCTATTCTTTGAGGTTCAAACCCCTCCCTGTTGTCGAGGCTTTTGCAATCTGCTGTGGAAACCGCTCAAAGCATCTTCTCCAGAGGAATCTGTGGTCCACCATCCCAAACACTGCTGTTTTGTCCGGTCTTGTGTGTGTGTGTGTCTGTGTGTGTGTGTGATGTGGTTGTGTTTAAGTGTGCCTACAGCTGTGTCATCTCAACACGACGCCTGTTTACAGGAGCCGCTCGACAGCAGTTCATCGTCTCTGCTTTTGTGTGCAAATTAGTTGTTTTGTTTATCTTTGGTTAAGTTTGATTTGCTGTGTCTGTGTGCTGATGTTGAGTTGAGTAACCGTGTGTTCTCGGCTATCAAGAGGGAACGTGAGCGCCGGGAAAAGGTTTTCTCCAGCTGGTTTTCATGTTCCCAAACCTACAGCAGACCGGATGCACTGACAATGCTACTGTGAGTTGGACACTTAGGAAAATCAGTGGACAATCCAAGCTGTAGTTCGCATGAAGAGAGTTACTCCAAGACCCAAGTCACATCTTCTTCATTTATACAGCGCTTTAACACTATAGAGTGTTTCACAGCAGCTTTACAGTGATAACAGGAGATTACAGTAACAGAAATTGTTTGGCTTTACAGCAGATCCAGAATAAAGTTATTGTCCAGATAAAGTTAGTTTTGATTGATTCACTTCCGTTGTAAAGATCATTAGTTATTAACTTAGCGGCTGCTAACACACACCGCTCTACAGAAAACACAAACTTGTAATGTGTTCTGGACGTTCATTTACACGACAGTGTTTGGGGCTTGAGAACACACTTTGAACAATTTTGAAAAAATGATCATCTCTGTGTAAACTTCAAAAACATGAATCTGTGAAACTGTGAAACCGGTGACGGCGTGCACATGTATATTACATGTTTAGTCTATAGATATGAGCGTTTGAATATATATATGTGCAGGCGCGTAGTCTTTCTTTACAAAGTGACATTCCCAAATTACTTGTCTGGCAGCGTAATACAGAATTTTTAGCAATTTTCACAAATCCATGCGAATTGGAATCAGACACCAACATAGTGTCGGCCCGGATCTGGTCCACATCTGGGCCGTGTGGATGCATGTGTGCCGGATCTGGGCCGGGTCTGGACCGTGTCTGGGCCGGGTCTGGACCGTGTCTGGGCCGTGTTTGGGCTGGGTATGGGCTGGGTCTGGGCCGGGTCTGGGCTGGGTCTGGGCCGGGTCTGGGCTGTGTCTGGGCCGGGTCTGGGCTGGGTCTGGGCCGGGTCTGGGCTGTGTCTGGGCCGGGTCTGGGCTGGGTCTGGGCCGGGTCTGGGCTGGGTCTGGGCCGGGTCTGGGCTGGGTCTGGGCCGGGTCTGAGCCGGGTCTGGGCCGGCACTATGTTGCTGTCTGTGTAGCTTGATTTTGTGTATTACATTTTCAAATGTGTCAGAATGCAATTTAATTTTCCATTTGCGTAGCCATACCCACCATTAAATCCTATTGGTCAAACACATGAATATTAATCACCAAACATACGATTGGTTGGAGTTTTGCTGCTTTGTGCAGTATTTCCCTTTATGCAAAGTTGCTTTATGTTGGAAAGTAGTCGTGTTAGTAGTAGAACGAAATGTGAAAAAAAAAATATTTTGGGATTTTTTTTTTTTAATTCAAGATATCACAAATATTTAAAAAGTTCCTTGTTGACCAGTCGTCTCAGTGCGTCTGTTCTTGTAGTGCTCACGATAGCTGTAACTTTCCTCAGTAAAGCCCAGATTTTCCCGTCTGAAAGCTGGTAAATGACATATATTTAAAGCATACCTTCTGGCTACCGTATGCCTGAAATGTCTTTAATAAGGATGAAAGAGCTACTAGTAAAGCTCTGCTTTTAAATTAGAAATGACCCACTGAAGTACTGACTTCACAGAGGTTAGAATTAAACACACACATCCATCTTTTCTGAGGTCTGCAGTTAAAATCCTGATTACAGAAGCGTCAGAAACATCAAATCCCAGTAAACCCTCCGCAGTTCTGCAAGGCATCATGAATGATCTCCATGATCGTCTCATTCTGTTCACATTCACAGTGGAATATTAGCGTTCTACTGTACAAACCTCACCAGAGAGATGAACCATGTATTTAGTATGTATAATAATACATGTTTCACTAGTATGCAAACAGTAGCAGCTTCAGTGGTTACATGAATTTAGCATTTTTACATGTCAGCATTTTTTTTATCTAATTTCGAATAAAGCACTTTTTTTCAGTGGTCAAAACATTTGTCTGGAACATATTATGTCGTTCATTTGTCACATTGGAAATGGAAGGTGAAATGCATTGCATTGTGGAAAACAGTATTTAAATACAGAAATTCCTCTTGGTTTCGCATGCTTGTTGTGTAGTTTAATAAGCAGGTTTGGTGTTACAGAAGCTCTTGGAGATCTGTTCTTCACTGTTGTGTGTCGTGCCTCAGCTTTAACATGTGGAAAGTGATGATCATTATCTCAGTGTGGTGAGGCCGTCTGTGTGTGATTCAGGCGACACTGAGATGTTTACTATATTGTGTGCTGGAGCTGAGCGGTGCCAGGTGTGTGTGTGTGCGTGCGTGCGTGTGTGTGTGTGTGTGTGTGTGCTGGAGCTTTACTGCAGGGTAACCCACTTCACCTACTAACAGCCTGACCACAAACCTCAGGATCAGAAACAGGCAGAGAAACGTTTATCATCAAGACAAACTTTCATGTTGCTTTGACAAAGATTGCCTGAAAGTTAAAAAAAACTTTGGATGGATGGATGAATGGATAATAAATGGATGGAATATAGATGGATGGATGGATGGATGAATGGATAATAAATAGATGGATTATAGATGAATGGATGGATGGATGGATGGATTATAGATGTATTATAGATGGATGGATGGATGGATGAATGGATGGATGGATGGATGGATGGATGAATGGATAATAAATGGATGGATTATAGATGGATGGATGGATGGATGGATAATAAATAGATGAATTATAGATGAATGGATGGATGGATGGATAATAAATAGATGGATTATAGATGATTGGATGGATGGATGGATGGATGGATGGATAAATGGATTATAAATGGATGGATTATAGATGGATGGATTATAGATGGATTATAGATGGATGGATGGATGAATGGATAAATGAATGGATGGATGGATGGATGGATGAATGGATAATAAATGGATGGATTATAGATGGATGGATGAATGGATAATAAATAGATGGATTATAGATGAATGGATGGATGGATGGATGGATGGATAATAAATAGATGGATTATAAATGATTGGATGGATGGATGGATGGATGGATGAATGGATGGATGGATGGATGGATGGATAATAAATAGATGGATTATAGATGATTGGATGGATTGATGGATGGATGGATGGATGGATAAATGGATTATAAATGGATGGATTATAGATGGATGGATTATAGATGGATTATAGATGGATGGATGGATGAATGGATAAATGAATGGATGGATGGATGGATGGATGAATGGATAATAAATGGATGGATTATAGATGGATGGATGAATGGATAATAAATAGATGGATTATAGATGAATGGATGGATGGATGGATGGACAATAAATAGATGGATTATAAATGATTGGATGGATGGATGGATGGATGAATGGATGGATGGATGAATGGATAATAAATGGATGGATTATAGATGGATGGATGGATGGATGGATGGATGGATGGATGAATGGATGGATGAATGGATGGATGGATGAATGGATGGATGGATGGATGAATGGATAATAAATGGATGGATTATAGATGGATGAATGGATAATAAATGGATGGATTATAGATGGATGGATGAATGGATGAATGGATAATAAATAGATGGATTATAGATGAATGGATGGATGGATGGATGGATGAATGGATGGATGGATGGATAGATGGATGGATGGATGGATGAATGGATAATAAATGGATGGATTATAAATGGATGGATTATAGATGGATGGATGAATGGATGAATGGATGGATGGATGGATGGATGGATGAATGGATAATAAATGGATGGATTATAGATGGATGAATGGATAATAAATGGATGGATTATAGATGGATGGATGAATGGATGAATGGATAATAAATAGATGGATTATAGATGAATGGATGGATGGATGGATGGATTATAAATGAGTCTACTCCGCCAGGATACTGTTATAAGCATGAGCCCCGTCTGGTTGGTCGTGGCGGCGGTGTTGCAACAATCTATAGAGATATTCTTAATGTTACTCAGAAAACAGGTCACAGGTTTAATTCGTTTGAGGTACTTGTGCTAAATGTTACACTATTAGATTTAAGAAAGAAATCCCTATTATCTCTAGCCTTGGCTACTGTATATAGACCTCCAGGGCCTTACGCCGATTTCCTAAAAGAGTTTGCAGACTTTCTATCAAATCTATTGGTCAATGTCGATAAAGCAATAATTGTTGGAGATTTTAACATACACGTAGATAACACAAATGATGCGTTAGGGACTGCGTTTACAGATTTATTAAACTCCTTCGGGGTCACGCAAAACGTCAGTGGTCCCACTCATCGCCTAAATCATACACTAGATTTAATTATATCATATGGAACCAATCCAACCGATATAGATATTGTACCGCAAAGCGATGATGTAACTGATCATTACATGGTAACTTGCATGTTACGTACTGCTGAAATTTGTCATGTTGCGCCACGTTATCGACCAGGCAGAACAATCCTTCCAAACACTATAGATAGATTCTCAAATAGCTTACCTGATCTATCTCAGCTGCTCAGTGAACCCAAACAAACAGATGAACTAGAGGAAATGACTAGCAGTTTGAGCACCATTTTCTCTAGTACATTAGAAATTGTTGCACCAATTAGATTAAAAAAGGTTAGAGAGAAAACTAGAGCACCATGGTACAACAATGCTACGCATGCTATCAAGAGAGAAACTCGTAACTTAGAGCGTAAATGGAAACAAACAAATTTAGAGGTCTTTAGAATCGCGTGGAAAGACAGTATGTCACGTTACAAAAAGGCTCTTAAATCAGCCAGGGCTGAGCATCTCCGCAGACTAATAGAAAATAACCAAAATAATCCAAGGTTCTTATTTAACACTGTGGCCAGACTAACAAATAAACAGGCATCACCTGAGCAAAATATTCCGTTACAATGTAGTAGTAATGACTTTATGAATTTCTTCACTGAGAAAATAGAAAACATCAGAAACACAATTGTAAATATACAATCTATTATGGTGTCTTATGATTCAGCCTCAATTATCGCCCCTCAAGAACAACTACACCGCTTTACAACTATAGGACAGGAAGAGCTAAATAAACTTATTATTGCATCTAAACCAACAACTTGTTTATTAGATCCAATACCCACTAAATTACTTAAAGAAGTGTTACCTGTAGTGGAAGAGCCTCTTCTCAATATTATTAATTCATCTTTATTTTTAGGTCACGTTCCAAGAATATTCAAGCTGGCAGTAATAAAACCTCTTATTAAGAAACCACAATTAGATCCAAATAACCTAGCAAATTACAGACCCATTTCAAATCTTCCATTTATGTCTAAAATACTAGAAAAAGTTGTGTCCGATCAATTGTGCTCTTTCTTGCAAGAAAATGATATCTATGAAAAATTTCAGTCAGGATTCAGACAGTATCATAGCACAGAAACTGCGCTAGTTAAAATTACAAATGATTTACTTTTAGCTTCTGACCAAGGCTGCATCTCAATACTTGTTCTACTGGATCTAAGCGCTGCATTTGATACTATAGATCATAAAATACTCCTGGACCGACTACAAAACTACACTGGTGTTCAGGGACAGGCATTAAGCTGGTTTAGATCGTACTTATCAGACCGTTACCACTTTGTCTGCTTAAATGGGGAAAAATCAAAGATAACGTCAGTAAACTATGGAGTACCGCAAGGATCTGTGTTAGGCCCTCTACTATTCTCAATATATATGCTGCCACTTGGTAATATTATAAGAAAACATGGAATTAATTTTCACTGTTATGCTGATGACACTCAATTATATATTTCATCACGGCCAGATGAAACCACTAACTTATCTAACTTGACAGAATGTCTTAAAGATATAAAATACTGGATGACGTGTAATTTCCTGCTATTAAATTCAGATAAAACAGAGGTATTACTTATTGGTCCGAAAAACTACCCACAAAATCCCTTACAATACAACTTTAATTTAGAAGGATGCCCTGTTACTTTATCCCTTACAGTAAAAGACCTGGGTGTCATACTTGACCGCAACTTGACTTTCGAAAATCATATTTCATATGTTACAAGAACAGCCTTTTTCCACCTCAGAAACATTGCTAAGCTACGTAACATGCTATCCGTTTCTGATGCAGAAAAGTTAGTTCATGCATTCATGACCTCGAGACTAGATTACTGTAATGCTTTATTAGCTGGTTGTCCTGTATCCTCAATAAACAAGCTACAATTAGTCCAAAATGCAGCCGCTAGAGTTCTTACTAGATCAAGAAAATATGATCATATAACACCAATTTTATCATCTCTACATTGGTTACCTATTAAGTTCCGTATCAATTACAAGGTATTGCTACTGACCTATAAAGCCCTAAATGGTTTAGCTCCAGTCTATTTAACGGACCTTCTATCGCCCTACAATCCGTCGCGCTCTTTAAGATCACTAAATTCGAGGCTTCTGGTCATTCCTAGGATATCTAAGTCCACTAAAGGAGGGAGGGCGTTCTCACATTTAGCTCCTAAACTCTGGAATAGCCTTCCTGATATTGTTCGAGGCTCAGACTCGCTGTCCCAGTTTAAAACCAGATTAAAGACGCATCTCTTTAACCAAGCATTCACATAATGCTTACCTTTAATACTACTGCCGAATCAGATCGAATGCATTAATATTATGAACATCAGCTACGCTAATTATTTCTCATCTGCCTTTCTGCTGTTATTTCGGGACGCAAGTCCCGAGGTAAATAGCGTTCGTCAGCTCCAGTTTGTATCCAGCCTCTCACGGAGACTTCGGATGATCCAACACCTGTGATGAGACGACTAAACGCCTGTGGAGAGACGACTCGACGCCTGTGAAGAGACGACTCAACGCCGGCGATATGTTATGCCCTAAATTAATACATGATGAACTAACTGTATTTTCTATGTACATTTTTAATGCACTTTCTGTAAAGCTGCTTTGAAACAATGTGTATTGTGAAAAGCGCTATACAAATAAATTTGAATTGAATTGAATTGAATTGGATGGATAATAAATAGATGGATTATAGATGATTGGATGGATGGATGGATGGATGGATGGATGGATGGATGAATGATGAATGATGAATGATGAATGAATGGATGGATAAATGGATGATAGATGGACAGACTGATTGATTTTTAAACTCTGGTCCAGCCCGGTTGATTTAGCACAGTAACCGTTTGTTGATCAACACAATATTCCCGTGTGTTGTCAGGATCAGTGTGATGTGGGTCCGTGATAAACCTGTGCTGGGTTTCCGTCCACAGACTTCCAGAAGTCCGGATCAGGATCCTTTTCAAAGACTGTTGAACAGAGAGATGTGTGTGTGAGGCGTGGGCTCTGACTCGCAGCGCTGGGAGAACGGGTTCATCTGGTTTAACTCAAGCATCTGCACTGGGTCGGGACGCTCTTTTGTTCTGGAGATTTGATTGAAAGTTAGAAAGCGCAGGAAACGCAGAGACTCCTGGATGGGTCGATGTGCTCAACCACATGAAAGACCTGCAGACGGAGACTCCTCGACACACACACCGCCTCAAAACTCATACGTTCAGTCTGCGTTTTATTAATGGCTCTCATAATGGTGTTCGGGCCTGCTCTTATTCTCTTGCGTTTGCTCTTCAATTGTCTGTCTTCTGCTACATCAGTTTTTGATGAGAAAAAGTGTAAACACCCTTAAACGCTATAACCCTTTTAAATTTTTTTTTTTTTGAGAAACCATTTAAATGCTAAATACAGACACTTATTACTTTACTAGCACAGAGAAGTTGTGTTGCTTTGCTCTGTTTGTGAAGTTATCACCGCGAGACGCATATTTGTGGACTTTAACCATGTATAGCCTTAAATCAGGTTAGAGCGCCATCAGATCTGTTCTCTGAGGTTATTCATCAGGAGCTGCAGACGTTCGTCACACTTCTCTATTGTATCCGAGTGAAACGCTTATGGAACAAGAACTAATGTAGGGTTGGTTCTGTCCGTGGGGAACTGACTGGATGTTCGTGGTTTGCTGTAGAGGAGAAACTGCGAAAGCGCCAGTAAAACAAACAATTATCAGTTTAAACTAAACTTTGGACTCGATATAGTGTTCCTCACAACGTACCGCAGATCCAGAGATCTGGATATTGACGTATAGCAGGAATCGTGTTTACTCACATTTATATGAGCCTCATTTTGACGCCAGAGAAATACACAAAGCAACGCTTGTGCCTGTGAACGCTTTATATAAATACAATATAGGTCTAAACGCATGTGATCACTAATATCAGTGTTATATATATCATCATATCACCCAGCCCTAAACTTGTGTAGTTTTTTTCAGTGTTTCTTTAAAAACATCCAATTATGCTGAATATAAGATGGTAAATATTTAATTGAAGAGTTGTC
Organism: Semotilus atromaculatus; assembly: GCA_031834385.1. Taxonomy (NCBI): domain Eukaryota; kingdom Metazoa; phylum Chordata; class Actinopteri; order Cypriniformes; family Leuciscidae; genus Semotilus; species Semotilus atromaculatus. Next base: position 29,193 of record JAULUF010000099.1, read on the forward strand.
ATTACAATATATAACAATACAATATATAGGGTATGATTATACCCCATAATTCAGCATATTATCTTCAGAACAAGAACAGATGTGGGCGGGGCTTGATTGTGTCTGTGGGGATCTGATTGGCTGATTGGATGGTTGTGGTTTGCTATTCATACTTTGCACGTGACGTCACAAGTCCTGGCTGGCGGGCAAGAACGTCGTTCTCCAGCAATGAAACCCAGTAAACTAATCAAGGATCTTGCCAGGACAGCGCCAGTTTTACTGTACAAAAGTTGGTGTTTTGAGGTGTTAACGACATGCCAGATAGTTGTTGAGCGATTGGTTGCACTAACCAGATGAGATGAGCAACCTTCACAGTATACACGTCTGTGCCGTGATCATTCCATAACTCCATCAAAGGTCATTTCAACATTTGTTTGAATACAATGGGTGTATGATCATGTAATTAATCGTGTCTTTAAGTTACCCTGTAGTTTCGTCAGTCAACGCCACAGCTGGTTCAGCGAGTCAGCTGTTTGTGTCATGAGTCTAAGCTAGGCTAACTGTACGTTCACCCCGCCGCCGAGAGAGCGGCAAAACTCATTGAAAATGAATGACTCCCGGCACTTTGACGCTCTCGCCGTGGCGGGGTGAACGCACAGTCGTATTTTGCTAACAACAACAAAAGTGTGTGATGGGTTGTTTTGAGGTTTGTGATATCTATGGTTTTCAATGAGAACCAGACATGACCCAACAGTAGAGATAGATTATTGACGGAGGAATTATTACTGCTCGATCTGCTTTACACAATTTAGCTACCTTGGAGTTAATC
>JAULUF010000099.1:37500-57500 GCA_031834385.1 Semotilus atromaculatus
AATACTTGGATTACTTCCACATTGAATTGCATTTTATTAGTGTAGGAATGCGGAATGGTGATGCGGTGGTGACGCGTTGTAACATGTGGCGCTGCCAATAAAGCACCTAAAAGCTGTCACAAAGAACCGGCAAAAGTAATGATTATGAATATGTAAAATATAGCAATAGACATTTTAATTGTTTATTAATAAACAAGTGTTTTCTGTGTAACTGTCACCTGCAAAGACGAAGTTGACGATGCTGACTCGCGATCTTTGCAGTATGCTAGTGAACGCGACAGAGAGAAATGCGCATTTCATACGGATTACATCAGCAGAAAGCAGTCTGTTTTCTTTCGTTTTGAATTGTTCTGTTTAAAAGTAGACATGTCTGTGACTGTGAGGCAAGTATAATCTTACGCTAAGTTTCGGTTAATTTATGAGACAAGCTCCAGTTCACGCGCCAGCGCCTCCATGTCGTGATTATATATTTGCTATATTTACTTCTTATGTATTAAATCCAGCCAATTGGTTGATGAAACATTTATTTAAAATTAAGATACAATTAATACAAAACGAAATTCACTTTAAAGAAAGGCTTTGCTTTCTGTTTGAGGCCTCTGGAAAAGTTTTAAAGCAGTCTTTTAGTGCCGCTTTCAGAGCGCGTTTTGGTTTCAGCAGTGTAATTCACAGAAGTAGGCTAGGCTACAAAAAATATTTTGCCACCTAAAAGTTAAAGATTTTTTTGTGTCACGCATGTTTATTTCCCTCAAATTAAATAGAAAACGCATGTGTAGACAGATATTTTTCTAATGTCTGGACTCCTTTATTAGGGAGTGTGGATATAAACAGACGTTTTTAAATATAGCCTATTCGTAAATGCATTTTCTGAGAATTTCTATTTCAAGTTATTTCAAGTTTTGACTGCAAATGTCACATTCATAACGCTGGAATTGCCCAATTTCAAATTATTTATTTTGTAGTGTAGGTCTACATATTTTATAATGTTAACTTCAAATAAGTGGTAGCATTAGATCTGGACGGGAAGGATAACTCTGGGAGTTGGAAGGGGTGTGTCGCATGCCGAGTTGCCTTCATTTATTTAGAGAGTGAATAAACTCATGAAACAAAGAAGTATCGTAATGTAATCCCTTGATTTCAACAATGTAACTGTATTCTAAATACCAACTATTTAAATTGTAACTGTAACGGAATACAGTTACTCATAATTTGTATTCTGAATACGTAACGCCGGTACATGTATTCCGTTACTCCCCAACACTGTGTGCATGTATGCGTGTGTGTGTGCGCGCGTGTGTGTGTGTGTGTGCGTGTGTGTGTGTGTGTGTGTGTGTGTGTGTGTGTGCATGTATGCGTGTGTGTGTGCGCGTGTGTGTGTGTGTGTGTGTGTGTGTGTGTGTGTGCACGCGTGTGTATGTGTGTGTGTGTGTGTGTGTGTGTGTGCGCGTGTTTGTGTATATGTGTGCCCGTGTGTGTGTGTGTGTGCTTGTGTGTGTGTGTGTGTGTGTGTGTGCAGGCCTGTAGATCCAGGGCCCGGTGTGTCTCACACCACACCCGTGCCAGGGCTGGCGCTGTCGGGCTGCAGCACTAATTCGCTTGCAGGGATCACCACACTTTGATTAAAAAACTTCACTTCTGCTTTAATCCGTCCAGGCTGCTGAAATCTAGGTACGCAGAGACACTCAGGATCAAACCAGAGAACAGAAGTGTGTGTGTGTGTGTATAGACCAGAACACCACAGGCCTCAGCCTCCACTACAGACTTCTCAGTCGTACTCAAGATGAAGCGAGATACACTGTTAATTTAATTGTTGGATAGATGTCTTTGCTTAGAATAACATTTGCATTAAATGTTAAAGGTGACATATTATGCTCCTTTTCACAAGATGTAATATAAATGTATGGTGTCCACAGAATGTGTCTGTGAAATTTCAGCTCATAATACCAGAAAATTTATTATAGCTTGTCAAATTTGCCCGTTTTTGTGTGTGTCTCTTTAAATGCAAATGAGCTTTAGCTCCGCCTCCGTCCAGAAGAGGGCGGAGTCACACGAGCTTCAGAAACTCCGGCAATACCAACACAGGCCGATCTCACTCATCCAGAGTCCCAGAATAACCAGTAGCGAGTGCAGCCTTACGGAGAGACTCCGAGTTTCACTGACACACGTTTCTGAATGTTAGTGGAGACATTTATGTAGTTGTTGTGGAGTTACACTGATCATCTCATCCTCATGTGTAACTTCTCCACAAGTGTCCACAGTTCCTGAGGTGTTTATAAGACAGCGCTGACATGTTCTGGTCAGTAGTGTTCAGTGCTCGTCTGTGCTCGACCACAGGACCGGTTCAGGCTCTGCTGGATCTCCTGTCAGAACTGGTTATACTGGTGTCGCTGGAGAACCGAATGTCCTCATATTCTCCATTGTTGCGGCTCCTCTCTTCCCAGTCTGTCAGTAACGCTCTGTTTACTTCCTGTCTCTATGAAGCCCCTCCTCCTGAAAAGCACACTGTGCTCTGATTGGTCGGCTGCAGCAGTGTGTCGTGATTGGTTGAGCGCTTCGACCGTGTTTGTGAAATGTCCCGCCCCTAATTACCATAACCGCCAGTTTAACACACTACTAACTAACTCCACCAGGCCCCGCCCCTTTATTCTGCGTATGAATTATTATAATGAGGAATATTGTGAGTGTTCCCAGAAGAAACTCAAGACTACAATGGAGGCGTTTCAGGAGTTCAGAAACACTGACTCTGATATAGAGAAGAACTGGAGCAGTTCATGATCAAACATCAACACACTGAAGAAAGATGATCATGGGGAAAAACAAAATATGAGCTCTTTAATCTTTAAAAAAATGCTCTGTCTACCTGTTTTAATGCAAGAATGATTATTTATGTCCCCTTATTTAGTCTTGAACTCTTGCCTTATTTGTATGCGTTCCAAACGTTATTTCTGAAATGTTTTGATGTTGAAAACCACAGGTTTCACTATAAATGTGTTTTCAAGATCACTGCCACTTCGCAAGTATTCCCACATGGAAGCAAGGAGGAAAAAGACAGATTTGAGCAAACATTTGTGAACTTCAGACTGTCAGAAGATTATGTTCTCTGGGAAACACACACACACACACACACACACAATATTCCCTGCGTGTTGTTGATTCAAACAGGTACATTTGGATGGAAACCTCGAGATGGATTTGAAAGTCATCAAATTATAAAACCAGTGCAGATGTGATGTTCTATCAAGCACAAAATATATTTTGCAGTTATTCAGTAGCAATATTCAGGACCGGGATTTTCAACATTTTCCATTTCCTTTCTCTCTCTCTCTCTCTCCTCAACAAGAAGAACAGATGGATTGAGAGAGAATGAGAGAGAGAGAGAGAGAGAGAGAGAGAGAGAGAGAGTCCTTTGCAGCTCATTTTCAGATGGTAATTTGCCTTAACCAAAGCAAACTCAAAGAGTGTAAGTAAGTGATTATTTGCATGGCTGACACTCGCGGCTCCCTGACGACTCTCTGTCCGGTCTCGCAGAAAAACACACACTCTTTGAGCAACCGGAGGTGAAAATGTGAGGTGATTTCCAATGCCGCTCGCTTTGAAGTCTGTTTGTATTCAGAAACTTGCGTAAAACACAGAAAAAGCCAGAGCCTGGGCAATCTTTAACCCTTATTTACATCATTCAGGATACGCAGCGAGAGAAGCGTGCTGAGATGAACAAACGTCGATCACACCATCATAAACTGAAGGAGAAAAACTGGACATTCCTGCATGTTTTAGTGGGACTTTGTGGAACATGCAGGAAATGGTGCCGTTTGAGTCTGAAAGTCTCAAGAAAATGTCACATTAAGTCTGTCATTAATGCATAATTATACCTTAATGTATAATACATTATATGCATAATGTAAGTAGACAAATTCTAGTACGTTTTTTTTTTTTGGGGGGGGGGGGGGGGGGCATTATTAATTTATCTTTTTATTGGGGGGGTATATCGTTTTTTGGAAGGATCAATAAACAAAATGAATAATAACCTCATGACATTTCTGCTAAAACATGTTTTGTGCCAACTGTGTTATATTCAAAATGATTCAGGGCTAAAAGTTCAATATCCTGTATTACATTAATAGTAAGTTGTGAGACACACAGAGCCATATACTGTATAGACACAAAAAAAAAAAAAAAAACATAAACATGAAGATACTTGCACAATTGTCCTCGTACAGAAATATGTATAAGTAACGTATATGTATGTGTGTGGACAAATATAAATAAGGCAGAATTTCAGATCAATATTGAGAAGGAATTTAGAAGAATTTTCAGATTAACAAAAAAATATATTCACAATTGTGTGTGTGTGTGCGTGCGTGTGTGTGTGCGTGTGTGTGTGTGTGTTTCGAACCTGCCAATCTTAACAAAATCAGTAACGATGAACAATGTGATCAATGAAGGTTTAAAGTGAATTAAAGCAGCTTCAGCTTCAGCTCTTCTGCTCAACACAAAGAGTTTTTCCGGTTGGGCCGAACGATACGCCTCCCTCTCTCTCTCTCTCTTTCTCTCTCTCCTGTCTGACATGCCATTTATCAATCAGCCGATGCCACATTGACAAGTGCTAATTTAATAGAGACTGACCTGTCTGACAGAAACCCCACAGACACACAACACAAAGCCATTCATCAACCTGGGCTCGACTGCAGCTGTGTGTGTGTGTGTGTGTGTGTGTGTGTGTGTGTGTGTGTGTGTGTGTGTGTGTGTGTTTGTATTTGTGAGTGAGTGAGTGAGTGAGTGTGTGTGTGTGTGTGTGTGTGAGTGAGTGAGTGAGTGAGTGTGTGAGTGAGTGTGAGAGTGAGTGAGTGAGAGTGAGTGTGTGAGAGTGAGTGTGTGAGAGTGAGTGAGTGAGTGTGTGAGAGTGAGTGAGTGAGTGTGTGAGTGAGTGAGTGTGTGAGAGTGAGTGAGTGAGTGTGTGAGTGAGTGTGAGAGTGAGTGAGTGAGAGTGAGTGTGTGAGAGTGAGTGTGTGAGAGTGAGTGAGTGAGTGAGTGTGTGAGTGTGTGAGAGTGAGTGAGTGAGTGAGTGAGTGTGTGAGAGTGAGTGAGTGAGTGTGTGAGAGTGAGTGAGTGAGTGAGTGAGTGTGTGAGTGAGTGTGAGAGTGAGTGAGTGAGAGTGAGTGTGTGAGAGTGAGTGAGTGAGTGTGTGAGAGTGAGTGAGTGAGTGTGTGAGTGAGTGTGTGAGAGTGAGTGAGTGAGTGTGTGAGAGTGAGTGAGTGAGAGTGAGTGAGTGAGTGTGTGAGAGTGAGTGAGTGAGTGAGTGAGTGTGTGAGAGTGAGTGAGTGTGTGAGAGTGAGTGAGTGAGAGTGAGTGAGTGAGTGAGTGTGTGAGAGTGAGTGAGTGAGAGTGAGTGAGTGAGTGAGTGTGTGAGAGTGAGTGAGTGAGTGAGTGAGTGAGTGAGTGAGTGTGTGAGAGTGAGTGAGTGAGTGAGTGAGTGAGTGTGTGAGAGTGAGTGAGTGAGTGAGTGAGTGAGTGAGTGTGTGAGAGTGAGTGAGTGAGTGAGTGAGTGAGTGTGTGAGAGTGAGTGAGTGAGAGTGAGTGAGTGAGTGAGTGAGTGAGAGTGAGTGAGTGAGTGAGTGAGTGTGAGTGAGTGAGTGAGAGTGAGTGAGTGAGTGAGTGAGTGAGTGTGTGAGAGTGAGTGAGTGAGTGAGTGAGTGAGTGAGGATCTTAGAAAGAGGACGACAAGACGTGGTCACCTAAAGAAGAGTGAATCTGTGATGAATGTAGATCAGGAGAGGTTGATATGGACGATGTACTTCTTTTTTAGTAACACATCATATTCATAAATGCCACAAACTAAGAGGAACTGAGTTTATGTGTGTTTTAATGGAGAGAAACAGGAGCATCGTCTCCCTATCCTCACACATGTCTCTACAGTGTGATAGATTCAAAGGGACATAAGCAAAGGGTTACGACCAGCACACATCGGAGTGTCAGGACAGACTTACGGAAGCTTTGATCATGGACAACTACAGACTGAAGAAGTCAAAGCATTCTTCCTTTTGCCAGAGGCGATTTGGTACAGAGAGAGAGAGAGAGAGAGAGAGAGAGAGAGGCACACAGAAACCCTCATGAGTGAAAAGAAGAGACGCTTCCACTGAAGGCCTGGAGAACAGAGGGATGATTCCCGTAAATCATCTCTCCACGGGAGCGGCGGAGAGATGGAGAGAGGGAGAGAGGGAGGATAGAAACAGACTGAAAGAAGAGAGTGAGATCTGTGCTCGAGCGCCACATCAAGGCTTCGAGCCAATCAGAGCGCAGGACTGACCGGCCCCGGCAATTCCCACAGTATGGGCGGCACGAAGGTACACAAAGGTGCTGTCACGCATTTGATGCTATTAAAGGGAGGAATAATTTAAGGCAACAAGAAAGAAAGAAATGGAGGGAGAGAAAGACAAACACAATACCTATTCTTAAACGGAGAGCTTTAAAAATCCAGTTTCTATTCTTCTTGAAGAGGGCGTGTTAAAGGAATATAGAACTGTCAATATCAAGCAGAGTTCTCAATCCAGTTTGGCTGAAAAATAAGACGGATGGATGATTGCTTTTTTATTTGGATAAATAAATTGCATAATGCATATTAAGTCAAATTTTACTTTAAAGGGTTAGTTCACTTCAGAATTTAAATTTCCTGATAATTTACTCACTCCCACAAGATGTTCACATCTTTCTTTCTTTAGTCAAAAAAGAAATGAAAGTTTTTTTTTAGGAAAACATTCCAGGATTTTTCAATGGGGTCCAACGGTGACCTTTCACCCTGATGACGCATCACAGCCCGTGCAAGACCAGCATCTGTGGTTATAAAGTATATAAGTGTGTATTGTGTTATAAATGTCGCTGGTTTGTGTAGATGAGACTCTCATTCCTCGGCTGGATCGTGTCGAGACTTTGAAGCTGCACTGAAACTCACATTCAGACCTTCGGCCCGTTGGACCATTGAAGACACTATATGGAGGAATACTGAAGCGTTCTCCTCAGAAACATTCATTTCCACTGAAGAGAGAAAGACGTGAACATCTTAAATGACGTGGGAGAGTAAATGATCAGGTCATTATAATTCTGAAGTGAACGACTCCTTCAAACTCTATATGGAGAACTGTGGCCGGTTCCCACAGAGTCATTCTAGCTATGTTCCCATCCACACGTTTTATCCGCATTAAGTGATATCGAATGAAAAATGCCTTATGGAAACAGTAAAATTCGATTGAATTTCATGAATATCGACTCAAATGAAATACGGTCGGTCTCATCGGATTTTATCTTGATCGATGTATGGCTTATGCGATAAACGCTGATGGAAACGTTATTATGGAGCGATCCATTTTGCCTAGCAAAACACACTTTCTTTTTTGGAAACACACTTTCACCAGCTTTATTCGCATGAGTTTTTTTACCGAACTTCAGATAATTCGATTGACAAGTGGATGGAAACTTGGCTTCTGTCTGTAAATGAGATGTGATGAGATGTGACAGCTGTGATGGAGGGAACACTTTCAGTGAACACCTTAAACTGCGTTCTGTTCCTCACACAAACAATCCACCACATGATTCCAGAACTCATACAGTGTAAACGTACGGATCACTTTTATGGTACTTTCATTTGGTCCTTGTTGGATCTCGACAGTGAAAATTACTACCAAAACCGCAGAAACTCTCAGTTACACTTTATTTGTGTTGTCCACTTCAGATATTCTTCTGACTTAAAGTAACTTTGCAACTACATGTCAACTTATTCTACTTCCTAAACCCTGAACTAACAGTCTACTAATATAATGAGAGTTAGTTGACATGTAGTTGCAAAGTTCTTCAAAATCCCTCTTTTTCTATTTTGAATATTTTGTTTTTTTAATAACTAACCTATTTTTTTTTCTTCTTGCTTGATTTAGTTTTGTTTTACACTCTTGGTCTAATAGAAGATAGAAGTCGACATTGTATGAGCAAAAATCAGCATCCGTCTTATACTGTACAAACACAACAAACAACTGTGTGTGTGTGTGTGTGTGTGTGTGTGTGTGTGTGTGTGTGAGATCTGGAGGCGATGATATTTTCATGAACGCAAGGGAAGAGTATATGCGTGATATGATGCTCTCAGTCCCTTGACATGCTAGACTTAAATTTAAAAGAAAACTCTTTTATGATGAGAACAACAGCAACAACAAAAAATAAAATAAACATGCAATATTTGAAGGAAATGGCTGTTTTATTAGAAAAAAAAGAGGAGAAAATGACATCTAAATTAAAGACAAAACAGAAAGAGGGGAATAAGAAGGACGGTTTGATGTGTGAGTGATGATGCTGAAGGTTATTGTTTATAGACGGCAGTGATATTACTACTGTAAACACACACCCTCAACGCTCACTTACTAAAACTGTGTATACAGTGAAAAATTTAACATGTTATGCATATTTTATCATACTGTGCTTTTCCTCTCGAGACCAACAAGAACACGATCAGAGATTAGGATGGAATTTTGTCTGTACAATGTCTCTCTCTCTCTCTCTCTCTCTCTCTCTCTCTCTCTCTCTCTCCCCCTTTATTAAGGAAAAGAAGGAATGTTCTGGATTCAATTCAAGCCTATCAAATACACCTGTGACCATGAACTCATTTTAAATCAACCCCACAGAAATATTTTACAGTAACACTCTTTTCAATGGTTTATGAGTTAAGACATTCTGGAGGGTCTACAAGCAAAAATGCTATAACGCTCTTTTAAAGATTCCTGATGTTGTTTCTGAGTCTCCAACAGCAGATTTACATCTAAGGTCAAAACTCACTTTAATTCTATGATCTGCCCTGCAGCGTCAGCTCTTTCTCTCAGTGTCTGAAACGCTTTGATAAAAGATTCAGTCTCTCTAAGCCCCGCCTCTCTGAGAGCTGCTTTGCTGTGATTGGTCAGAAAGCAAACGCTCATTATCATATCTGGATCTCACAGTGACACGGACAGTGACGATGCCGTGGGTTTTACCGTATCAGTCTCATCACAGTGGATTGACGACACGACACGAACAAACTCTTCAGTCTCAGAGACACTACAGTGTGTGAGGGCGGAGCTAAGAGACGCTGCTCAGCCAATCACGACCACAGGCTGCCATTATGCAAATGAGTTACAGACCTACAGGATCAGCAGGAAGTGAGACTGAATGACTGATGACTCGTTTCCGTTCACAATCACTTCTTTCTTCCTCAATAACTTTATTTATCTGCACTTTGATCTTTGAAACTTTGCAGAGCTTTTACATTCATAAACATCCCTATTACACACTACATGAAAGGTCATTTAAAAAAAAGATAATGGGGCACTTTAAAGATTAAGAATTATTAATGAAAAATTTTGAATGTTTATTCTATTATTTTTCTAGGGCGGATTATCTTCTGGTTATGTTTTACAGTGAGTGACGTTTGTTCAATGCAAACAGTCCCTTCCATTTCATTTAGAAAGTTACCGGATATTTACCAGAATAATGTATTTTATTGGACGTAATATTGGACATAATATTGGACATAATATTGGACACGAGGTCCGTGTTTTCTAAGACTGGTCGCATGTTAACGCCGGTGATGCTGAGCTCTGGTGTCTGTACATCTGAACACTATTTTTTACATGGACATCAATGCAGTTTACTCTCAGATTTCACCAGACCAGCGTGGGTTAATCCTCGTTGTGTTAATCCTCGTTGTGTTAATCCTCGTTGTGTTAATCCTCGGTGTGTTAATCCTCATTGTGTTAATCCTCGTTGTGTTAATCCTCTCGTTGTGTTAATCCTCGTTGTGTTAAACCTCGTTGTGTTAATTCTCGTTGTGTTAATCCTCGTTGTGTTAAACCTCGTTGTGTTAATCCTCGGTGTGTTAATCCTCGTTGTGTTAATCCTCGTTGTGTTAATCCTCTCGTTGTGTTAATCCTCGTTGTGTTAAACCTCGTTGTGTTAATTCTCGTTGTGTTAATCCTCGTTGTGTTAAACCTCGTTGTGTTAATCCTCATTGTGTTAATCCTCGTTGTGTTAATCCTCGTTGTGTTAATCCTCGTTGTGTTAAACCTTGTTGTGTTAATCCTCGTGTTAATCCTTGTTGTGTTAATTCTCTCGTTGTGTTAATCCTCGTTGTGTTAATCCTCGCTGTGTTAATCCTCGTTGTGTTAATCCTCGTTGTGTTAATCCTCATTGTGTTAATCCTCGTTGTGTTAAACCTCGTTGTGTTAATCCTCGTTGTGTTAATCCTCGTTGTGTTAATCCTCATTGTGTTAATCCTCGTTGTGTTAAACCTCGTTGTGTTAATCCTTGTTGTGTTAATCCTCGTTGTGTTAATCCTTGTTGTGTTAAACCTCGTTGTGTTAATCCTCGTTGTGTTAAACCTCGTTGTGTTAAACCTCTCGTTGTGTTAATCCTCGTTGTGTTAATCCTCGTTGTGTTAATCCTTGTTGTGTTAAACCTCTCGTTGTGTTAAACCTCTCGTTGTGTTAAACCTCGTTGTGTTAATCCTTGTTGTGTTAATCCTCGTTGTGTTAATCCTTGTTGTGTTAGTTGTGTTAATCCTCGTTGTGTTAAACCTCGTTGTGTTAATCCTCGTTGTGTTAATCCTCGTTGTGTTAAACCTCGTTGTGTTAATCCTCGTTGTGTTAATCCTCGTTGTGTTAAACCTCTCGTTGTGTTAATCCTCGTTGTGTTAATCCTTGTTGTGTTAATCCTCATTGTGTTAATCCTTGTTGTGTTAAACCTCTCGTTGTGTTAAACCTCTCGTTGTGTTAAACCTCTCGTTGTGTTAAACCTCTCGTTGTGTTAATCCTCGTTGTGTTAATCGTTGTCATCGTTAATCCTCGTTGTCATCCAGGAGGAGATATCCAAAGGGTTTCATCAGACCCTCAACTTCCCCTGCTGCCGCTGGTTTTTTTTTTTTGTCAAGAATGGGTGATCATTTACATTGACGACATTCTAATTTATTCCAATTCCATGGAGGAACACATTCAGCAGGTCAGGCTGGTTCTTGAGCGACTCATACAACATCAACTCTATGCCAAAGCTGTGAAATGTGAATTTCACCAGACAAGTACATCCTTCTTGGGTTACATTATCGGTCATGAAGGGGTCGCTATGGTAAAGGGAGTTCTGGACTGGCCGCTACCTCAAACCCTCAAAGAATTACAACGTTTCCTGGGGTTCGCCAACTTCTACAGAAGATTCATTAGAAATTTCAGCATCATCGCAGCTCCATTACAACAGTATTCGCGATTAGAACAAAACACTTAAGAATAAAAAACTCACTATGATCCTCGCTGGATCCATGGCTCCTCGAAGTGAAATTAATCCAGCACTTCTGAGGTAAATTATCCAGAATTATTCCTCACAGCCTCGCAAAACGACACAGACTACCGGTACATTAATCTGAACTTGGTGTTTTATCGAGCTCGTGTGGGCGTAGGCAAGTTTCAGATAATTTGCATTTGAATAGCGCGCGCTCTCTGTGGGCGTGGTCACATTAAAAGATAATTAGCTGAAATGAGAACGCCTGGCATCTCTCTCTTTTTATATAGATTACATAAACACAGAATATTTGTTTTAGTTTTGAATTAGATAATTTAAAAGTACACACTTAAATGATTATAAAGATATATTGATCATGCCTGTGTGACTAGTATTCACTGAGTTTTGTTTACGTTTAGAGACGTGCTCCAGAAAAAAAGTTCACGGATACGGAGAGGCAGAAAGCACACCCTGTTTATTTTCTTTATTTTACAAAAGCACAATGTTTTATTTCGATTGTAAGTGGACCCATAAAAAGTAGACATTTAACAGTTTATTTTTTCATATTTCTTAAGTGTGTATGACCAAAAGTGACAGAGTATTTTAAGTCTATTTTGCTGCTATGTGAAAAAAATCACGCAAAACGCGCTGGCGCGTTTCTCGACTCCAGAGGGTTAACCGCGATGACCAAACGTCATTCGACCAGATTGAAGTGGTCAGAGGAAGCAGAACAGGCTTTCAAGGAACTCAAGTCCCGATTCACGTCCGCACCCATCCTCCATCATCCAGACCCGGAACGCCAATTTATTGTGGAGGTAGATGCTTCGAACACAGCAGTCGGGGCTGTACTATCACAGCGACAAGGTAACTCAGAAAAGATGTACCCGTGCGCTGTCTTCTCCCGCAAACTTACGTCAGCAGAACAAAATTACGACGTGGGAAACAGAGAACTGCTCGCAATGAAATTAGCACTGGAAGAATGGCGACACTGGCTGGAAGGAGCAAGCCAACCTTTTGTCATCCTCACAATTAGAAAAACCTGGAATATCTACGGTCAGCTAAACGTCTAAATCCACGACAAGCCAGATGGGCATTATTCTTTACTAGATTTCAATTCACTGAACTGTGTCAGCTGTAATACGTCCAAATCACCCAGACAATTACCTGCTGGACTGTTAACACCACTTCCCACACCACGCCGCCCCTGGTCCCATATTGCGATTGACTTCATCACAGATCTACCTAAATCGCAAGGACACACTACCATACTCACCATTGTTGACCGATTCTCCAAAGCCTGCCGTCTCATACCTTTACCCAAACTCCCCACTGCTCTAGAAACAGCTGAGATTCTGTGCAACCAAGTGTTCCGCTTGTATGGGTTACCTGAGGACATTGTTTCCGATCGGGGTCCCCAGTTCACATCTAGAGTTTGGACGGCATTCTTCAAAAATCTGAATATCAACATCAGTTTCACCTCAGGGTACCATCCACAATCCAACGGACAAACAGAACATCTGAACCAGGATGTCACATGTTTCCTAAGATCCTACTGCCAGAAGGAACAAACCGAGTGGAGCCGGTACCTATTCTGGGCCGAATACGCACAAAATTCACTGATCAAACCTGCCACAGGTATTACTCCTTTCAAATGCATCTTGGGCTTTCAACCACCATTGTTCCCTTGGTCAGGGGAACCAACGGAACTACCATCTGTTACAGAGTGGCTACGCAAGAACGAGGTGATCTGGGATCAGGCTCATATTCATCTCCTTCATGCAGTCAGACGACAAGAACAACAGGCCAATCGTCATCTGCGCCCTGCTCCAAAATACAGCGCTGGTCAGTGGGTGTGGCTCTCCACAAGAGATCTGAGACTTCGACTTCCCTGCCGCAAACTCAGCCCCAGGTATGTTAGACAATTTCAGATATTAAAACAAGTTTCTACTGTATCTATTCGTTTGGATTTGCCTGCTGACTACCGCATCTCTCCCACATTCCATGTATCCCTGTTAAAACCTGCCGGTGGGCCGAGAGGAGCGTCGGAGGTGGGAGCTACAGACGCCGGGGTAACGTCCTCCAATACCTGGTGGACTGGGAGGGGTACGGTCTGGAGGAACAATCTTGGGTCAATGCCGGAGATATCCTGGACCCATCACTCACTGAAGGGTTTCATCAAACATACATCGGGCGGGGGGTGTGTGTGTGTGTGTGTGTGTGTGTGTGTGGGGGGGGGGGGGGTTAACACAACCTCTCGTTGTGTTAAACCTCTCGTTGTGTTAAACCTTGTTGTGTTAATCCTCTCGTTGTGTTAAACCTTGTTGTGTTAATCCTCTCGTTGTGTTAAACCTTGTTGTGTCAATCCTCTCGTTGTGTTAATCCTCGTTGTGATAATCCTCTCATTGTGTTAAACCTCTCGTTGTGTTAATCCTCGTTGTGTTAAACCTCGTTGTGTTAAACCTCTCGTTGTGTTAAACCTCGTTGTGTTAAACCTCGTTGTGTTAAACCTCTCGTTGTGTTAAACCTCAACGGTCTGTTACAGCATGTCTAACACAACTCTGACATCCGGGTCATGAAGCAAAGATCTGGTAAAGTTTGTAAGTAATGGAGTGGAATTTGTGTGTGTCTGTGTGTGTCTGTGTGTGTGTGTGTGTGTGTGTGTATGTGTGTGTGTGTGTGTGTGTCTGTGTGTGTGTGTGTGTCTGTGTATAAAGCGCAGTCGGCTAAAATCAATGAGCGTTTTGATTGGTTGCAGCTCAGGGACGATGTCAGATTATTACCAATAAAGAGAATTAGATCAAATGATTTTTGACTTTGAAATTTATCTTTAATCCAATCAGAGATAAAGTCATCAGTGGAATTGCTGTTGATTAAGAAATGAGATATTTGGTGGCATCGGTCCTAAGTGCCTCTCTCGTTGCGAACGATCTGTTTTATTACTCAGTCAAAACTACTGATTTCATTTTCAAATGACTATTGAGTGAAAGTCTCGGTGGAGCGAGTCGACAGAGCCATCAGTAATACCTTTCTGCACGAGTCCTGGGATACATCCATCTCATGTGTTTTAACTGTGTGTGTGTGTGTGTGTGTGTGTGCGTGTGTGTGTGTGTGTGTGTGCGTGTGTGTGTGTGTGTGTGTGCACGTATATGTGTGTGTGTGTGTGTGTGTCCGCATGTGTGTGTGTGTGTGTGTGTGTGTGTGTGTGCAAGGGTGTGTGTGTGTGTGTGTGTGTGTGTGTGTGCGCGCGTGTGTGTGCGCGCGCATGTGTGCGTGTGTGTAATTTGGTAAAACTTTACAATAAGGTTTAATTTGTTAACATTACTGAACTAACACATACATGAACAAACTCTATGTTTTCTAACAAAGATTAATAAATATTGTAAAATATATTGTTCGTTGTTAGGTCAGTTTAGCTAATGGATTAACTATAAATGAGACATTATTGTAAACATGCATTGGTACTTTCATCTGTATTATTCTCCACAATTGGTTGCATTTTCCTTTTGTTTTGTCCCTGAAACCCACGGCTGATCATCTACAGCTTCTCCATCACAGGCCATCGGGAGCTGTGCATCACTTCCACTGGGATTAACTCTAGTTAACTGTGTGATGTGTTTAGATTGGAGATCTTCGTTTGCATGTCTTCGTTTCTCCGTGGTTTGTTAAGGAACTGAAAAAAGTGAGTTTTCTCCTCAAACACTAATTAGCGCAGGACGGAGCCGCGACTCGCCGGGACTCGTGGACTCGTGGACTCGTCTGCTGTCGTTTAGATCATGTCTGCCGTTTCATCAGAAACCTCTCTAATTAAGCACAACTTATAGACGTCTTGTTTAAGAGCGTGAGCTGGCGTGATGATTCCTCGAGTGGAAACTCTGTTTGTGGAAAGTGTCATTTTAACCTTCTGGAATAAAATAATTGGGAAAAGTTTGCTTTTGTGGCCTTTCGCACCCACTCATCTCTGTCTGAAGCTCTTCCTCGACGAGCGTTTGAAGATGAGCGCGAGTCATTACCTGGTGTGGACGCTCCACAGCCTTTCATCGCATATCTCCAAGCCATAATTATTCATACGACCCTTTTCTTGTCATTGCTCACCTCGAGCGACTGAAATCTGGAGAACGTTATAAAGCTGCGCCGGCTCTCTTTGGCCACGACTACATCAACCCGGATACATTTGAAAACGCTCTCTGTCCACGCTAGCGTTCCAGGCGTTTTCTGAAAACGCTAAATTCCCCTTTACTGCGCATGCGTAAACCCTCACTGAGATGATACAGATGGAAATATAAATAGTTATGCCCAATTCTTTTGACGGGATCATTTTATTTAGCAGAATATCTCTTCATTCACTGCTGGTCCAGGTCGCTCACTCAACATTATATATCTGCTCTAAAACGCTAAAACTGCTCATGTTTCACCACAGGAAAAGATTCCGCAGGTGTTCTGTCATCTGTGCCGGACTGTGATATGAAGAGTGTGTGAAGTCACATATTTCTGCAACAGTGTGAAAGTGAACAGCACACAACAGGCACAATACCAGCATAAACATCAATATCTATTGGTACAATATGCGTCACATGACTAAACTTACATAATCGTTTTTTAAATACCTCGTTTTGACACTCCACACTAAAACGCCAAAACTGCGTTTTGTCATGGGCCCTCCTCTGCCTTGCAGGGGTGGTTCCTCCTGCAGGCATTTGAGGGTCGTTAGTGATTGGAGCCACCTGGGCTCAGGGTATTTAAACTGCTTCACTAACCACTCTGATCTCTCTCTGCTCCTCCAGGTATGATCCGGCTTTGATTGTTCCTTTGTAGTTTTACTTAGTTTCCATTCAGTCATGTTCACACACACATATTCACGCATCCCTGCACTTTACATACACCTTACATTATGACATTTTCACACCTCATTCCTTTTTCTTTGTTTAAAGTTAATAGTTTTTGATAAAGAACCTTTTGATTGGCCTATACCTGTTGTTTGTGTCCCCTCATTTGTTGAGCCGGCCTGTGACAGTTTTCAAATATATCCACTTTGGAGAGCGTTTTCAAAAAGCGTAGTTTTCATTGATAAAAACGGCGTCTCAGTGTGAACGGAAGGCCCAAACAAAAGCATGTGAGTGTGGACGAGGCCTGAGTCACAACCTTCATCTGAGTCACGACCTTCATCTGAGTCACTAACTTCATCTGAGTCACGACCTTCATTTGAGTCACGACCTTCATCTGAGTCACTAACTTCATCTGAGTCACGACCTTCATCTGAGTCACGACCTTCATCTGAGTCACGACCTTCATCTGAGTCACGACCTTCATATGAGTCACGACCTTCATCTGATTCAGTCTTCATCTGATTCAGTCTTCATCTGAGTCACTAACTTCATCTGAGTCACAACCTTCATCTGAGTCACAACCTTCATCTGAGTCACTAACTTCTTCATCTGAGTCACTAACTTCATCTGAGTCACGACCTTCATCTGAGTCACGACCTTCATCTGAGTCACTAACTTCATCTGAGTTACTAACTTCATCTGAGTCACGACCTTCATCTGAGTCACGAACTTCATCTGAGTCACGACCTTCATCTGAGTCACTAACTTCATCTGAGTCACGACCTTCATCTGAGTCACTAACTTCACTAACTTCATCTGAGTCACGACCTTCATCTGAGTCACTAACTTCACTAACTTCATCTGAGTCACGACCTTCATCTGAATCACTAACTTCATCTGAGTCACGACCTTCATCTGAATCACTAACTTCATCTGAGTCACAACCTTCATCTGAGTCACTAACTTTATCTGAGTCACTAACTTCATCTGAGTCAGTCTTCATCTGAGTCATGACCTTCACCTGAGTCACTAACTTCATCTGAGTCACTAACTTTATCTGAGTCACAACCTTCATCTGAGTCACGACCTTCACCTGAGTCACGATCTTCATCTGAGTCACGACCTTCATCTGAGTCAGTCTTCATCTGAGTCATGACCTTCATCTGAGTCACTAACTTTGTCTGAGTCACTAACTTCATCTGAGTCACTAACTTCATCTGAGTCACTAACTTCATCTGAGTCACTAACTTCATCTGAGTCACAACCTTCATCTGAGTCACAACCTTCATCTGAGTCACAACCTTCATCTGAGTCACAACCTTCATCTGAGTCACAACCTTCATCTGAGTCACGACCTTCATCTGAGTCAGTCTTCACCTGAGTCACTAACTTCATCTGAGTCACTAACTTTATCTGAGTCACGACCTTCATCTGAGTCACTAACTTCATCTGAGTCACTAACTTCATCTGAGTCACAACCTTCATCTGAGTCACAACCTTCATCTGAGTCACTAACTTTATCTGAGTCACTAACTTCATCTGAGTCAGTCTTCATCTGAGTCATGACCTTCATCTGAGTCACTAACTTTATCTGAGTCACTAACTTCATCTGAGTCACTAACTTTATCTGAGTCACGACCTTCACCTGAGTCACTAACTTTATCTGAGTCACGACCTTCACCTGAGTCACGATCTTCATCTGAGTCACAACCTTCATCTGAGTCACAACCTTCATATGAGTCACGACCTTCATCTGAGTCAGTCTTCACCTGAGTCACTAACTTTATCTGAGTCACAACCTTCATCTGAGTCACGACCTTCACCTGAGTCACGACCTTCATCTGAGTCACGACCTTCATCTGAGTCACGATCTTCATCTGAGTCACAACCTTCATCCGAGTCACAACCTTCATCTGAGTCACGACCTTCATCTGAGTCAGTCTTCACCTGAGTCACTAACTTCATCTGAGTCACTAACTTTATCTGAGTCACAACCTTCATCTGAGTCCTGACCTTCATCTGAGTCACGACCTTCACCTGAATCAGTCTTCATCTGAACTATGAGCCCTGTCGGACGGTGAGCTGGTGTGGACGCTCCAGACAGGACTTTCGTCGGATGTCATAATTATAAATACAGCCCTGGTTTTGTCATTGCTCACCTAGAGCTGCTGAACTCTGTTAACAAGCACCGCCCGTCTCTTTGTCACGACCTTTATCTGAATTGCGATGAGTATAAATGACGAGAGACAACATCCTCGTTCCCAGAGATGATCTGGAAAGGCTATTTTCCGCCGCTCAGCGTGAGCCCAGTAAACATTACAATCCATCAGAGAGAACGAGACGGAGAAAAAAGGGTTTGTTTTCACACTTAAAGGAGAGTGTTCTTAACTTAATCACCACCTTGTTTCGCTACATTTGCATATATTTGCATATTAATTGGACTACAGATTAAAATTGGTTTTGTAATTTTAATTAAGTGTCCACAAAGGTATATGATTAGAACTGTTTAAAATACAGGCTGACAGAGCGAGCAGAGCCGTCCTCTTCCGTGGAGGTGGATTACTTTCAGGGAATGCCTGTTTTATGATAGTTATTTTTAATCTTTACTAGATTATGCAGCTAAAGTGGCTGGGTGGGGGGAGAGGGAGGAGCGCACGGCTATCAAAATCATTCTCTTTTTTCAGCGCTCATTTGCTGTTCTGTTGATTTGCCGTACTCGACAAAAGTCCTTTGTACCATTTCCTGATTGCAAATTAAGAGGCCAGGCTCTAAATATAAAGAACAGAATTTTGATTTAGTGCATAAGTAACCAAATTATGCAAATGTGTTTATAAGTGCAGTAAAGCATTGAGGATAAACAGCCGCGCTGTCCTTGCTGGTTTACCTTGAGAAACCTTCTCTTGAAGAACCCTTGGAATCAAAGCGTGTTTGGGCTGTTTAGGTCATGGCTGCTTTCAGATCGTCTATCGCGGGATCTCTCAAAGTTATAGACATAACTTAATGGAACGTTCATTATCTGGTTCTTAATAATGTCCTCAAAACATTAGCACTAAAACATTATTTATACATCGTTCATGGAGCATTTTCCCTGTAAGGTTTCAGTTGGACATCCGTCTAATGTTTTTTAAATGTTGTTTCAGAGAACATTCAAAAGTAACGTTCCCATAATGTTTGAAGACTGACACAAAGTAACGTTCCATTAACGATCACATGACCAAGAAGACATGTTTTTAAAAGATTTAAAAACACTGGATGTTTTAAACACTCATTTTTATAACTATTGATAATGAGAACTTTAGCAAAACGTTCTTAGAATGTGTTCTTGCCACTGAATGAAAAAAGTATATTTACACTGACAATATAACAAGCAAACAACTACACAGTACTAGGCAATTAGGTCTATTTTAAACATAAGTGAACTAATTCTATTTTTTCGTTTTTGCAATACATTCTGGACTGGATTTCTCCATGAAGGGTGCATGGATTCAGCCTAAAGATGACACCTTGAAGGCCCTGTTAGGAACAGCCTTCAGGTTCACAGTGACACGAATGACCCTTTAAGTGCAGCCTATGTAGTCTGCTCACTAGGCTCTGGAACAGAGACACGTTCTTTCAGTGTTTGTTGTTGTTGCTCTCAAGTTGAGACACACAATGGAAGACTCAACCATCGGATCTGTTTATTAGAGTCAAGATTGCCTTTTCATGAACAACAATATAGACTTTTACATGATGGATTCACAGACATCTGTCATTCTAGATGTGTTGATAAAAATATCAATGCTTTTCGTTAGAACAGTCATCAATCCATCAACATGAAATAAATGTAATTCACAGCCTGATTGAAACAATGACAGAAGAAAAACACTTGGTGTAATCCGATGAGATTTTATTTTATGGTAAACAATA
>JAULUF010000099.1:62500-65000 GCA_031834385.1 Semotilus atromaculatus
TCATCTTATGGGATAACTGTGTGTGTGTGTGTGTGTGTGTGTGTGTGCGTGTGTGTGTGTGTGTGTGTGTGTGTGTGTGTGTGTGTGTGGTTTTAAGAGTTATTGAGTGCAGAGCTTTTCGTTGACTCTTAAAAATAAAGAGTGATTCAGCAAAGAAGCTGTTCTTATCCAGAACCTTCTTTCACAGAACGGGGTTCTGGAGTTCTTTCTGCTTCTCTCAGAGAAAGTCCTGATTTTAGTGAGGGTTTTTAAGTCACCACATCATAGTTAGTTTTCTACCAACAGAGAATAAAAGGTTAATCGCAAAACTTAATTTCCATGTTCAAAAAAAGATTTAAGTGCCCCTATTATGGTTTTTTGAATATTCCCTTTCATGCAGTGTTTAAATCTCTGTTTGTGAATGTAAAATGACTGAAAAGATCAAATTCTCCTAAAAGAAAGAAGTGATTGTGAACAGAAACGAGTCGTCAGTCATTCAGTCTCACTTCCTGCTGATCCTGTAGGTCTGTAACTCATTTGCATAATGGCAGCCTGTGGTTGTGATTGGCTGAGCAGCGTCTCTTAGCTCCGCCCTCAAACACTGTAGTGTCTCTGAGACTGAAGAGTTTGTTCGTGTCGTGTCGTCAATCCACTGTGATGAGACTGATACGGTAAAACCCACGGCATCGTCACTGTCCGTGTCACTGTGAGATCCAGATATGATAATGAGCGTTTGCTTTCTGACCAATCACAGCAGAGCAGCTCTCAGAGAGGCGGGGCTTAGAGAGACTGAATCTTTTATCAAAGCGTTTCAGACGCTAAGAGAAATTAGGTAATGTGCAATCTATATTATAATAAGAACATTAAAGAAGCCTTTAGAATAGCATAATAAGGGCAGTATAAAAAGTGTGAT
The DNA here is from genome assembly GCA_031834385.1 of Semotilus atromaculatus. NCBI lineage: Eukaryota > Metazoa > Chordata > Actinopteri > Cypriniformes > Leuciscidae > Semotilus > Semotilus atromaculatus. The sequence continues at coordinate 63,393 of JAULUF010000099.1, forward strand.
CTGCTGATGATTATTAATGTCAGTTCTTCCATCAGTTTGTAAAAATGTAATTCACGTAATCTAAAGAACAACACATTCTTGAAGGGTTAGCAGGAATGTGCAATATTTTTTAATGATGTACATTACTTGAACAGTAAAATTTGTCCTTTTATCAGTTAAAGGTGGAGAATTCCTGGTAATCTGTTATGGATAATTATGAGTCTGATGCATGTACAATGTTTTTGATGGATAGTTGCATCACATCCAACTTATTTATGGTGTCCTTGTATCATATAAAATCTACTACTAGTGATTTTACGACAGTGATTTTATGACATTGTGACATATGACAAGTCTGAAGATTTTTATGATGGTAATGGAAATGACAATGTTAATGTATTTAGTTTTGTTGGAATAGATCTGCAAGTACAGGGAACTTGCTACTGCCAATACATGTGCAGATATGCTGCTTTTATGAAATACCATATCAATAACCCATAGCAGATCTGTACAGGTGGAGCTGGGGAGGGGGAGGGGTTACGCTGAACTCTGAACTCTTAACCAGACATTCAAATGATGTGAGCAGAAAGCTCATTGGTTGTAGATTCGGCATGAACCAATCAGATTGTGCCAAGGTGAATATCATCAGCTTGCATTAAGGACAGAAGGACAGCATCATGACAGAACTAGGCATATATATATATATATATATAATACTATTGCTTCTACTATGGCATCGGACTCTAAAACATATTTTAGTTTTGTCTTAAACCTTTATTGCTAAGAGTGTAGAGCTCTACACTCTGGGATCTGTTTGTTTCTGTATCTGAGATGGAAAACATTAGGATAATATTCAGATTAGTTTATGAGAGGAACGGTCACAGATCAATGTGTGAATTGTTCTGGTAATGAATATGGGTTAGACGCTCCTCTTTCTGAACAAAACAAACAACAAAAAAATCAAAGAAATCCATTTTTATTCCACAAGCCTGTCCAAATTCAGGCCAAAGTACGTCATAAAATATATAACCTCGAAATAAGCACGTAAGCTGTGCGATCCAGAACAGACGCGTCAGATATATGGGCATTCCAGGTATCCATAAAAAGGGAATATTCAAATGAGGGAACATTAGAATATTAAATCTTGATTTATTTATGCGAGTGCCATTAGGGGTTATCATCTGGATCAGCAAACAATTTTTCAGGGCTTGATATTTTTATGTAGTAGCAGACACATTTAGCACCCAAAACATCCTGGCCGATTTCCCCCCATAAAAATGGCAGCCAATATTACAATGCAAATCCCTTATGGGAAAATACCTGCGCGATGCCTGCATATAAATGATGTGGCATTGTACCTCTCTCGCTCTCTCTCACCTTATTACCGAATTACGGAGAGCTGCGAGAGGGGGTGAGGGGAAAGGTGATGATGGATTCTCTGTGGATGACACGGAAAGCATTATGAAGCCCCCGTTTGTCAGGCCAACATTAAGGGCTAATTTTGAAAATCTAGCGTGCAGTCAATTTCCCTCGGCCCGCGGGTGAAAGGTAGCGCTGACAGGAGGGCTAATTTCACCCTCCTTATTTACCTCTATGCATCATTTCTGAGCGCTCGCTGACACCCGACGC
>JAULUF010000099.1:70000-100000 GCA_031834385.1 Semotilus atromaculatus
TGTGTGAGAGAGGAGTCAAATCTGCATCTCCACGAACACGACTCTTACATTAATTAACCTCCCTTTTCCTGGTTGAGGAAAAAAATCTGTTATCATATATTCACATGGCTGTACACCAATTAATTGCAAAGAAAAAAGAAGTCAGTTTACCGTCATCCCAGCGGTCGCCCTGTGAGATCCATTATTCCAGGAGAGGAGAGGGAAAGAGAGAGAGAGGAAGAAAAGTCTAATGTGTGTGATGAGTAAAATGAGGATCGGGGCGAATCGGGGGGGATAACACGGGAATAAAAGCCTCGGAAATGAAAATAAATAATCTTGGCTAATACCTCACCTTAGGAGAGCAGGAGGCGCTCCAGCCAATCAGAGGAACACCTTCACTGTCGCTACGCACACACACACACACACACACACACGCACACACACACATACACACACGCGTGCACACACACACACACACACACACACACACACACACACACACACACACAAACACACACACACACAAACACACACACACACACTCTGACCTTCAGTGCATAGGCTTAGAGAAGACGGTCATGATCTGCACACACACAAATACACACACACACAGCTTTGTTTTTGTGATTTATGAGGACATTCCATAGTCGTAATGGTTTTTATACTGTACAAACTATATATTCTATCCCCCCCCCACACACACACACACTGCCCCTGTCCCTAAACCTACCCATCACAGGAGACATGCTGCATTTTTACATTTTTAAGAAAACATTGTTTTTTTATGTTTTTTTAAGCTATTTGAAATATGAGGACTCATGCAATGTCCTCATAAGTCACGTGTAAGTTGTAATACCAGTGTAATATGCATGTCATTATACACATTTGTGTCCTCATATATCACAAAAACAAGCACACACACACACACACACACAAACACACACACACACACACACACACACACACACACACACAGTCAAGTACACTCAAGAAACACTCGACACTTCAAAGGAACTGGAAGGAACATCATATTGCTTTGTCCAAATTTCCTGGACTCTCCAGAGCCGTGTGGAACAGTGTGTGTGCAGTGTTAGTATAAAGATCAGTGTGTGTGCAGTGTTGGTGTAAAGATCAGTGTGTGTGCAGTGTTGGTGTAAAGATCAGTGTGTGTGCAGTGTTAGAGTAAAGATCAGTGTGTGTGCAGTGTTAGAGTAAAGATCAGTGTGTGTGCAGTGTTGGTGTAAAGATCAGTGTGAGTGCAGTGTTAGAGTAAAGATCAGTGTGTGCAGTGTTAGTGTAAATATCAGTGTGTGTGCAGTGTTAGTGTAAAGATCAGTGTGTGTGCAGTGTTAGAGTAAAGATCAGTGTGTGTGCAGTGTTAGTGTAAATATCAGTGTGTGTGCAGTGTTAGTGTAAAGATCAGTGTGTGCGCAGTGTTGGTGTAAAGATCAGTGTGTGTGCAGTGTTCGTGTAAAGATCAGTGTGTGTGTGTGCAGTGTTAGTGTTAAGACCAGTGTGTGTGCAGTGTTAGTGTAAAGATCAGTGTGTGTGCAGTGTTTTTATTTTTTTTTATTTATTTTTTTTACCTTTATTTAACCAGGAAAAAACTCATTGAGATTAAAAATCTATTTTTCAAGAGTGTCCTGGCCAAGACAGGCAGCAGTACTATACCACATATACAGTACATACAAACATAAAATTTGCAAAAACACTAGAAACATAAAACAACTGACACAGCAGATCTTTCAAAGTCAACCAGAATCATAAAAACACGTTAGGTAAAACATCTGCAGCCAGATGTGGCTGCCTCCATGTCAACCAACAACCTCTTAAAAGCAACCAATGAGACAAGCTCAGTAAGTTTAAAGGATTTCTGTAAATTGTTCCAAGCAGAGGGAGCCGCAAACTTGAAAGCCTTTTTTCCTAGCTCAGTTCTGACCTTTGGGACAGATAGCAGGAAAATATTCTGAGAACGAAGATTATAAATCCCGGTACTATTTATACTGATATAGGTCAAAAGGTAGGATGGAAGGAGACCTAAAATACCCTTGTAGATGAAGATAAGCCAGTGTTGAAGTCTCCGTGTTGATAGTGAGGACCATCCATGTTAGTGTTAAGACCAGTGTGTGTGCAGTGTTAGTGTAAAGATCAGTGTGTGTGCAGTGTTAGTGTAAAGATCAGTGTGTGTGCAGTGTTAGTGTTGAGACCAGTGTGTGTGCAGTGTTAGAGTAAAGATCAGTGTGTGTGCACAGTGTGTGTGTGTGCAGTGTTAGTGTTATAAGACCAGTGTGTGTGCAGTGTTAGTGTTAAGACCAGTGTGTGTGCAGTGTTAGTGTAAAGATCAGTGTGTGTGCAGTGTTAGTGTAAAGATCAGTGAGTGTGCAGTGTTAGTGTTAAGACCAGTGTGTGTGCAGTGTTAGAGTAAAGATCAGTGTGTGTGCAGTATTAGTGTTAAGACCAGTGTGTGTGTGTGCTGTGCTAGTGTAAAGATCAGTGTCTGTGCAGTGTTAGTATAAAGATCATTGTGTGTGCAGTGTTAGTGTAAAGATCAGTGTGTGTGCAGTGTTAGTGTAAAGATCAGTGTGTTTGCAGTGTTAGTGTAAAGATCAATGTGTGTTTCTGTAAAGATCAGTGTGTTTTCTGTAAAGATCAGTGTGTGTTTCTGTAAAGATCAATGTGTGTTTCTGTAAAGATCAATGTGTGTTTCTGTAAAGATCAGTGTGTTTTCTGTAAAAATCAGTGTGTGTTTCTGTAAAGATCAGTGTGTTTTTCTGTAAAGATCAATGAGTGTTTTTCTGTAAAGATCAATGTGTGTTTCTGTAAAGATCAGTGTTTGTTTCTGTAAAGATCAGTGTGTGTTTCTGTAAAGATCATTGTGTGTTTCTGTAAAGATCATTGTGTGTTTCTGTAAAGATCAGTGTGTGTTTCTGTAAAGATCAGTGTGTGTTTCTCTGACGTTTGTTTTCATCCAGGTTTGCAGTGTTTCTGTGACTCCAGTGTAGAGTTCTGTGTTTCTGTTACTCCAGTGTAGAGTTCAGTGTCTCTGTTACCCCAGTGTAGAGTTCAGTGTTTCTGTGACTCCAGTGTAGAGTTCAGTGTCTCTGTGACTCCAGTGTAGAGTTCAGTGTTTCTGTGACTCCAGTGTAGAGTTCAGTGTCTCTGTAACTCCAGTGTAGAGTTCAGTGTTTCTGTGACTCCAGTGTAGAGTTCAGTGTTTCTGTGACTCCAGTGTAGAGTTCAGTGTTTCTGTGACTCCAGTGTAGAGTTCAGTCTCTGTGACTCCAGTGTAGAGTTCAGTGTTTCTGTGACTCCAGTGTAGAGTTCAGTCTATGTGACTCCAGTGTAGAGTTCAGTGTTTCTGTGACTCCAGTGTAGAGTTCAGTCTCTGTGACTCCAGTGTAGAGTTCAGTGTTTCTGTGACTCCAGTGTAGATTTCAGTGTTTCTGTGACTCCAGTGTAGAGTTCAGTGTTTCTGTGACTCCAGTGTAGATTTCAGTGTTTCTGTGACTCCAGTGTAGAGTTCAGTGTTTCTGTGACTCCAGTGTAGAGTTCAGTGTTTCTGTGACTCCAGTGTAGAGTTCAGTCTCTGTGACTCCAGTGTAGAGTTCAGTGTTTCTGTGACTCCAGTGTAGATTTCAGTGTTTCTGTGACTCCAGTGTAGAGTTCAGTGTTTCTGTGACTCCAGTGTAGAGTTCAGTGTTTCTGTGACTCCAGTGTAGAGTTCAGTCTCTGTGACTCCAGTGTAGAGTTCAGTGTTTCTGTGACTCCAGTGTAGATTTCAGTGTTTCTGTGACTCCAGTGTAGAGTTCAGTGTTTCTGTGACTCCAGTGTAGATTTCAGTGTTTCTGTGACTCCAGTGTCTAGTTCAGTGTTTCTGTGACTCCAGTGTAGAGTTCAGTGGTTCTGTAACGTTTCTGTGACTCCAGTGTAGAGTTCAGTGTGTCTGTGTGTTTTTGTCTCTTTAACTCTAAAACTGTTTGTAATTTGACTCTTTGACCTTCTGGTTCAGATCAAAGCTCGCCCATCTGTCCATCTCTCTCTCTCTCTCTCTCTCTCTCTCTCACTCCAGCTTCACTGTCGCACGATCTTCCTCACGCTGAGATAATTGGCTTTTTCCCATTGAAATTCAGAAAATCATTCCAAAGAAATATATTTTTTCCCCCATATTCATAATCTGTGTTCTCCCAGACGAGTGTCCATGTCATTATCTGAGGACACGCTTTAATGTTCATCAATAATTATTCAACTTATTGTAAAGTGTTACAGTTTTTGAAACACACAAACCACATATGATTTGCTTCACGATGTAGTTCTTCTCAGTTCTCTTCTTTAAAGATGCGCTGATTCTCATGCCTGTGTAATTCTCCACAGCTGCGATCCAGACTTAAATGCTATAATACAGTACGTCAGATATGCTCATCTTATCATGCATATTTAATGTGTTATCAGTGTCCTGAGGTAACAGCCATCGAGACACACGTCTCCTCTTTCTAAGGACTGAATAAAGTATCCAAGGGCTTTCCTGCTTTCATCTGTTCAGTTAATGCTTGATGAAGATAGACGTATACCCTGATCAGCCTCTGTTTCTGTATTATTGTTTTTATGAGTACAAATATGATGAAATTGTCTCCGGAACTGAAGTAATACTGTAGTCCACTGTACCTCTGTTCACAGATCTGCTGGAGGATTCTGTTTACTCCGTCTATGATGAATAAAAGCTCTGCAACTATCTGTGGAATAATCACAGGCTGCTGTAACCAATCTGTAATATCCAGCACTCCGTGTGTGTGTGTGTGTGTGTGTGTGTGTGTGTGTTTAACGAGCTACAGGAGAGACTAAAATGAGGGATTTGCTCAATTAAGCAATAGTGAGTGAGCTGAGAGACACCTGTGCGCTGTTTGTGTGTGTGTGTGTGTGTGCGTGTGCGTCTGTGTGTGTGTGTGTGTGCGTGTGTCTGTGTGTGTGTGTGTGTGTGTGTGTGTGCGTCTGTGTGTGTGCGTGTGCGTGTCTGTGTGTGTGTGTGTGTGCGTGCTTGTGTGTGTGTCTCTGTGTGTGTCTCTGTGTGTGTGTGTGTGCGTGCTTGTGTGTGTGTCTCTGTGTGTGTCTCTGTGTGTGTGTGTGTGCAGGAATCACGGCTGATTACCTTCACGAGTGCCATCTCTTCCCCTACCTGTGCTGCTCACTGACACACTCTCACACACAGCTCATTACCTCATCACTGTCTGGGAAATAACACACGCGTGTTTACACACTGTGAGACGCTTCTAATGTGGGCAGAAACACACACATCAGGGTTTTTCAGGACGTCAGACGGCCTGACAGAGAGAGTTGCAGTGTCAGAAATTCCCTTTCACCCATGACTGTGTTCGGCTCGTTTCAAACCCAGTCTTCACGGCTAAATACATGCGCTTCTCAAAGCATCTCACATACAAAACATTTCTGTTATCAGTTCATGCATTCCTGGGAATAAAACCCATGACCTTGGTGTTGATGGAGCCGTCCATTCCTGGAGCCACAGAAACACACGTGTGGACATTACACTACTCCAATCCTCAGCTGTGGCCGTACAGTGAGTCTGCGGTTATTTTAGACCTTTTAGCAACATTTAAATGGTAGAATAATTAGAAAAAAACAAAACAATTCATGAAAAAAATTAAAAGTTAACATATATTGTATAAATATATAAACCCATGTGACAATCTGCCGCAAGATTTATCCAGAAATTGATGTATAACTGGCAGAAAAAAAGACTAAAGTTGGTAAACCATCAAATTTAAACGTATTAAATGGCACAAATCCAGAAAGATGAGTAGGAAACCTCTCAGTGGAGCGCAAAATACAAAATAAAGGAAACCTCCAGAAGATAAAGCTGTATACAAATAAATATATAAATATAACATTGTGAAATAGTAGAAGAGGAATGATTTAAAATGAGCTTCGTTGGGATATTGTGACTAGTATAATCTCTAAAAATGCTGATTTTATAATTTTCTTCAATATATTAACTAAGGATCTTCTACATATTGGGATTTACCTGTTCATTAAAAACCCAGATAACGGGAGGTTATGTGGAAATTTTACATAGTTACAAGTTTACACGGAGATGATCATGTTTTCAACATTTTTCAAAACTTGCACCTTAGAACTTATTTCAAAAAGTGTGTGTTCTCGAGCACAAACACTCGTGTAAATGAACGTCCAGAACACATTACAAGTTTGTGTTTTCTGTAGAGCGGTGTGTATTAGCAGCCGCTAAGTTAATAACTAATGATCTTTACAACGGAAGTGAATCAATCAAAACTAACTTTATCTGGACAATAACTTTATTCTAGATCTGCTGTAAAGCCAAACAATCTCTGTTACTGTAATCTCCTGTTATCACTGTAAAGCTGCTGTGAAACACTCTATAGTGTTAAAGTGCTGTATTGATGAAGGAGACGTGACTACAGTATATTAGTTCTGTTTTCAGTCATTATCAGCCTAATAGCAGGTCTAAATGCCTTCTGCCATTAGGGTTAACCTTCCCTCACAGCTCCTGTCCCGGGCGAGGAAGACTCTCGAGTGAGGAAGACTCTCGAGTGAGGAAGACTCTTGAGTGAGGAAGACTCACAGGCGAGGAAGACTCCTGAGTGATGAAGACTCTCGAGCGATGAAGACTCTCGAGTGAGGAAGACTCACAGGCGAGGAAGACTCCTGAGTGATGAAGACTATCGAGCGATGAAGACTCACATGCCTTTGGATGTTTTTCCGCTAGCAGAAAGTCAGAGTGCCGTGCGTCCTCTTAAGACCAAGTGTCTGTGTGAAGTCAGAGAACATCAATGAGGAGTTCAAGAATCTTCAGGACTGTGAAGTCAAAACCCGCTCATAGTACGGCAGCGTCGTCCAATCAAAAGACTTGAATTCTATTTGTTTCGTTTCAAGGGATCGTGATGAAGGTCTTCTTCAAGACATCATTGAAGTGGACGGATCGGGGAAAGCGCTCTTTCATGACACTGTCTTCGGCGGGACTCCTCCGCGCGAGCAGGTGCGCAGATGCTCGAGTCTGTTTCAAATGGAGGACGAGAAAGAGGAATTTTAGAGGAGATTGAAATAATGGCCCTCAGCTTTTTAAGGGAAGAGCTCATTTTAGGTTAATACGGTAAGCCTGTTGGACCCAATTACTGAAGGTGCTTTTCCATTGTCATCTGGTATTTCTCCTTGAGCAGATTAGCCGTCAGCACAAAAACTCTCAGTCTCCAGGATTTGGCTCTTTTCTCTGATCTGGCTGAAATTAAGCACTTTCCAGAGAAAGAGAAGCAACCCGCGCTCGCAGGTCTCATTACAGTCCAGACCCAAATCTGTGGTGTAACACACATAGTGTTTACATCCAGCTACTTGGATGCATATTTTGGGATATCACATAAAAAAACACTGGATGGAAACGGCAAGATGCATTTAAATTCTAAAAATGCACATGACAACTTATGAGCTCAATAGAGGCGGAAACCTTTTTTTATCCGGTAAGAAGATAAAGGATGGAAACACACTTACCGAATAAGTCCTTAAAGCGCAACAACAAACCCATGTGACTTTGCTTCAGCGTCAGCTTTGATTGGATAACTGGACTAACCAGTGGACCAATGGCATCGCAGCATCTCCAGTGTTGGTTTGGTCAAAGTCTGTCATAATGATGATTTTAATTTACAACTTATTTATGATGAGGGAAAAAAGCAACTTACATTGCAGCAACTTACATTTTAATTACAGATATTTTGCACCAGTGTACCAGGAAGTGATGATTTTGTTCTCTTGAACACATGGGATGGAACCGCTGCTTTATTTGTAAATGTTTTAGTTTTTTTTTACAATATTGAAGTTTTGTGCATATGTTAAATTCACCACTTTGCATTGAAACACAGATAATGTAATGTTTGAATCCTCACCGAATAACCATTATAGTTCCCTAAATCAACGTTCAGTGAACAGTTTCTTCCTTAGTGTGAAGAGCATTTCATAATCTAAAGAGCAGTTTCATAAAGAACCTTTAAAGATTCAACAAATGTCAGTTTCTTTAACTATAGATACCCAAAAAATCACCAGGGTCATATTTTCTGTAATAGTGTGTAGTTTTGAGGATGATGTCCCGAGCCGTCTAATCTGACTAGAAAGGATGACCTTTAACTTCAACAACTAAAGATACTAAAGTGTTTTCTCATCCCTTTTAAAAGTTGATGAGGCTACTTATCCTTGCATGTTATTATTTGCATTCGATATTGTTTTTTTTGTTGTTTTTTTAAGTTTTTTTTAGAAGTGCTGATCTAAAACATCAGAACACCCGTTGGCAGTGAGTGACCGGACTGATGTTGGCCGCTTTAGGTAGCCGATTCTTTGAGATATAAATGAGTCCTATTTGTGTTCTGGAAAGCATCCATACCTTTCCTTGCAGGCGCTCCCCCCACCCCCCCCCCCTCTCTCTCTCTCTCTTTCCCTCTCTCTCTCTCTCTCCCCCTCTATCTCTCCCTCTCTCTCTCTCTCTCTCTCTCTCTCTCTCTCTTTCCCTCTCTCTCTCTCTCTGTCTCTCTCTCTCTCTCTCTCCCTCTCTCACGCTCCCTCTCCCTCTCCCTCTCCCTCCCTCTCTCTCTCTCTCTCTCTCTCTCTCTCTCTCTCCCTCTCCCTCTCTCACTCTCCCTCTCCCTCTCTCTCTCTCTGTCTCTCTCTCCCTCTCTCACTCTCCCTCTCCCTCTCCCTCTCTCTCTCTCCCTCTCTCACTCTCTCCCTCTCTCTCTCTCTGTTTTCCCCTGCGCTCAGCACTTCTGCGAGCCGTCACCTAGCCCAACCGCAACACATTTCTCTTTGTTACCGTCTCCACCACACTCTCCGCCCCTCCTTTCTCGACAAACTGCCTGGAGTGTGCATCGTTCACGGGTCATTACTTTTCAAAGAAATTTAAGCACGGAATGCCATTTAATTTTTCCGAATGTGTTCCGTCATTAGAGATCTTAGCTGTCAGAGTGATGCCATTTTTGGTGTGATGTGTTTGTTGCCTCATTTCTTTTAATTTTACCTCCATTAGCTTAATTCTTTTTTAATATTTCCATCTAACGAACTTTACAGTTCATTTTGTTTCAGTGTGTGCTAAGCGAGTTTTATGAAGCAGGCAGTTGGCTTTTCCCATTTGTGGGGCGGCAGCGAATGCGCCCGGTGCTTCTGTCAGCTTATTTTTGGCACCTTAGCTTGCGGTTCTGCTTCTGTGCCTTGATTATACAAGCAAACAACTGCATGAAGTTCATTAAAAATAAGCAGCAGCTAATTAACCTGAACTTCAGACAAACCGCCACTGTCATCCAAGATCAGTTTGGACCATATTGAATTGTTAAAGATTTGCACTCCCCCCTCCCCCCCCCCCCCCCGTTTGCAAACTCTTTGTCTTGATGTCTTCACTGAAGCCGTGAACGCTAGCAGTGTGGCCAGCGCTGATTAGCTTAGCTGGGCGTGCTAGCGGCACTTTTCCCCCGCCGTGTTTATCTCTGTTGAGCTGATGGGCCGCTACGGTGTAATGGTGTGTTCAAGCGTCTCGGCCTCATAAAGGTTGTTTTGTACCCTTCTGTTGAGAGGTATCGACATTTACATGCCGCATGTTTGACATTTCTCCCGGGCCTCGCCGTCCATCTCGACTCACCGAACGAGAGCGTGCGTTTGATGTGGCCTTGACTCGCCAATGAAGTCTATCTAAAACGCTCCGGTGTTTACCCAGAGGTCGAGAGATACTCCATTAGCCAAACCCTCAAGCCTTTTGTTCATGTAATTTGCTTAATTACTTCGTATCAGCAGACATTGGAGATATGTTTCACCGTTCAGATCCTCGGGGAGCGTTCTGTCCGTATTTATTTTATTATCTATCTTTCGTTATCATATTTTAACCATTCTCCATCTCACGTGTCCGGCAGTATTAGCAGAGAGAAAGAGAGAGAGAGGGAAAGGAATTTGCGGGGACTGAATAAAAAATTTAATTGACTGAATTTCCCCCAAAACAGCAGTGATCAGAGCAAGCAGGTGATAGAACACATAGACAAACACACACACACACACACACACACACGTGTGGTGTGGGGCGAGTGAGAGAGGCAATGGAGAAGGCCGTTGGGGAGACGGCAGCAGAGTCAAGCTATTGGATTACTGTCCCCAGTGAATCACTCCTCAACAATCTCTCTCTCTCTAGTTAATTACTGGGATTTGGGGCTGTTCCTCCACGGGGCTTGTGCCTGTGTTTGTCTGCAGGGAGGTCTCGACACACTCCTCTCACTCCTATATGATCTCTGTCTCCGCTATATTCCTTCTGAGACTGTTCGGGGTCGTAGGGCCAAACTCAGATTGAATTCCCTTCACCTGGAGTCTTACACAAACACACACACACACACACACACAGTACGACTGTTCACAGACTGTTTGATGTGTACTGGAGTCAGTGTGAACACGTTTAGATCAGGGTTACTCTTTAGATAGTCTACTTATAGTCTTGTAGATAGTCTTGTATACATTAGTTTTCATTTTGAGTTGAGTTTTGATACTATGACATTCTCTCCTGTGTTTGTTTTTTGTTTATTTGTTTGTGTATCCTGACATGTTTTAGCACTTTGGTCAACTGTGTTTTTTTTATGTGCTAAACAAATCAATTTGAACTTGAACTATAAGTACATTTGCAACTACATGTCAGCTAACTCTCATTAGAGTATTAGTAGACTGTACTAGACTTAGTTAGTACAGTTTACTAACTAACTTAGTTTAGGGTTTAGGAAGTAGAATAAGTTGACATGTAGTTGCAAAGTTACTTATAGTCAGTAGAATGTCTGAAGTGGATCTTTATAATAAAGTTTAACCTTGAACAGTCCATCAGGAAGTTGTGTTATAGGTTCCTGCTCAGAAACACTCACGTCACACCCACTCAAATGACACATTCAAACACACCTCAATGCATACAAAAAACTCATAAACCACACCCATCCAAGCCCCACCCACATACACACACCTCAAACCACACCCATCCAAACCACACCCAAATAAACACACCTCAATCCACACCCATCCAAGCCCCACCCACATACAAACACCTTAAACACCTTAAATCACACCCATCCAAGCCCCACCCACATACACGCCTCAAACCACACCCATCCAAGCCCCGCCCACATAAACACACCTCAAACCACACCCACCCAAACAACACCCAAATAAACACACCTCAAACCACACCCATCCAAGCCCCACCCACATACAAACACCTTAAACACCTTAAATCACACCCATCCAAGCCCCGCCCACATAAACACACCTCAAACCACACCCACCCAAACCACACCGAAAATAAACACACCTCAAACCACACCCATCCAAGCCCCGCCAACATACAAACACCTTAAACCACACCCATCCAAGCCCCGCCCACATACAAACACCTTAAACCACACCCATCCAAGCCCCGCCCACATAAACACAACTCAAACCACACCCACCCAAGCCCCGCCCACATAAACATTTCTCAAACCACACTCATTTAAATACTGACCAGACCACACCCATGTATATACCTTTTAAACCACACCCATCCAAAACTCAGAACACAAAGGGTGCTTCTCATTTCTTAATCCTTGTTTTCTTTCCGATCCATGACTCCCCATGAAGCTCTCTCGCTCCTCGTTCCTCGCCTCCTCATGGTGCAATTAGAGAATTGAGATGTCCTTCGAGATGGCTGAGAATGATCAGTTTCCAGGTCACAAGCTTGAGGACGTAGAAGTGAGGAAACGATGAAGTTTGAGTTTGAGTATTGAGAACCCAAAGTCACAGATAGCACAGCATTTTCTCCAGCAGTGCTCCTCTTATCCACAGGCCCGTTGTGGGCACATTTAGCACCGCACAGTTGGCTCTGTATTGTGTTTTGTTTAATTTCAAGGTGCTTCACACAAACACTCAGTTACTGTGACACGCATCACATCGTAAGTAATGCGAGATGCCAATAAAGTAACGTTATTATGCGTTACAGCCCAGGTTGTAAATTATGATGAAATTTCACATCTCCTCCCGTTAATGCAGACGTATATTGAGCTAATTCCAGACAGAATAAAAATGACTGTTATTATCTTCAAATAAAAGTTGGGCAGACGCTATGTGAGACATCTCATAATTATCAGGACCCTCATATCCATTTAACCGGCGCTGATATGAAGGAAAGCAGCCGCTGAATGACAGTGAGTTCATTTAGAAAGACCATCAGCTAAATGACACTCATGCGCCGATCAGTAACCTGCCAGCGTGTCCCCGCGGAGAGATGACAGGTGCTCGTCTGGAACATTATAGCACACGCTAGGACGCACGTGTGCTTAACAGGAGCGCTATGATCCTAATGGCTCCTCGTCTTCAATGCATAATATCACTTAGCGCAATATCGATAATAATAGTGAGATTTCAGAGCTGGTTTGGGGAGGCTTTTGCCATTATGAATTCTCAAATTCTACAATAATGGTGGATTTTCAGAGTTAAATTACAAGTTCTTCTGCCACAGAGGAATGAGTGTTATGCTATTAGATATTATTTCAGCTCTACAGTGTTTGGTACTATACAAACGCTCAGTGATGTATGAATATAGTAATGGATTTGAGTTCTTAGTGAGGCAGCTATAAAGCCATACATCTAAAGTAACTACAAGTTACAAGTAACTACAAGTAAAATAACTACAAGTTAGTGTTGCCTTTGGCTTGCTCAGTTGGGGATATTCAAATTAATTAACCAATCATTAATACCATTGATCAGCTCTACCAAACGTGGATGTTTTTCCATTAAGAAACGAACATTGTTGTTGTTTTGATTTATACTGTGAAGCTGCTTTGATGCAATCTATATTGTTAAAAGCGCTATATAAATATACTTGACTTGACTTGACTTGATCTTAGCTTTATTTCATTTAATTATGTATTTAAACTGTGTATAATTTCCAAGTTCACCAAACCGTTCACTCCCATGAAGCATTGCAAATAAGGTAATTGAGTTTCCCAACATGATTTTAACTCAATTTTGGCACAATCTGTTTGACGTTGAGTGTCGTGGGGAATCGTAAATGGGCGTCGGGACGCAAGATTCAATTGTTTTATCTCGTATGGTGTGTACATCCGACGCGGCATCTTTAATGCTTCACGACGTCATGACAGAAAGACCAGCATGAATTTTCTTCCAGTCTTCCACAATGGGTTCCGTCACATCTGTGACATTGACCAATAGGAGCACAGAAGCTCTTACATGCACAGCTTTCAAAAATAAAGAAATGAAAGAGAGACAATAGTAGACGATAGGTGCATTGGAGGAAAGATTGGTCTTTATGATTGGAAAGACTGTCTTAATGATGTTTCCTCAAAGGACTGCCATGAGAGTGTGAAAAGATGCTGGCGAACGATAGCGGAGGCGCTTCAGCGACCCGGTGAGTACAGTTATTTTTACAACTGGCTAGGATTCCATACTGTACTCTTCGTGTCAACTGTCAAGTTTTCTGCTGATGCCACAGTGACCAATCGGCCGCACTATGTAGAAAATTATGTGATTGCTATCAAATTATGTGATCACTATGTCCGTTTGCGATTGCTTTCCGGGGATTCCATCTTGTACATTAGCGATTGCTTTCCGGGGATTCCACCTTGTGCGTTAGCGATTGCTTTCCGGGATTCCACCTTGTACATTAGCAATTGCTTTCCGGGATTCCACCTTGTGCGTTAGCGATTGCTTTCCGGGATTCCACCTTGTACGTTAGCGATTGCTTTCCGGGATTCCACCTTGTACGTTAGCGATTGCTTTCCCGGATTCCACCTTGTACGTTAGCGATTGCTTTCCCGGATTCCACCTTGTACGTTAGCGATTGCTTTCCGGGATTCCACCTTGTACGTTAGCGATTGCTTTCCGGGATTCCACCTTGTACGTTAGCGATTGCTTTCCCGGATTCCACCTTGTACGTTAGCGATTGCTTTCCGGGATTGCACCTTGTACGTTAGCGATTGCTTTCCGGGATTCCACCTTGTACGTTAGCGATTGCTTTCCGGGATTCCACCTTGTACGTTAGCGATTGCTTTCCCGGATTCCACCTTGTACGTTAGCGATTGCTTTCCGGGATGGCACCTTGTACGTTAGCGATTGCTTTCCCGGATTCCACCTTGTACGTTAGCGATTGCTTTCCGGGGATTCCACCTTGTATGTTAGCAATTGTTTGTGATTGTTTCCGGGGGCCCTAAAGCATGAAGTTCAGTGCCGTTGCACCAGCTGCTCCTCCCTCAGGAAGGCCCTGGTACCACCTGACCACTGCAGATTCATTTAGGCATTGCCATAGGCATGCATAATTCCCAGTCCAATGACGTTAACACGTGTCATCACAAACATCACATGTCGTCATCTCAAAATTACAGTAATTACGACATGGTGTGAACCATCAATCAAATACGGTTTTCTCAGTTTTAGTGTTGACATAGTTACTGCATTCGGCCTTCATAGTGTAAAAGCGTTACAGTGCTGAATTAGTAACAAAATACACAGAGACATACAGTACATCCCGAGGCAAGAGACAAGTAACATAACTAAATATGGAACATGTTGTGTCAGAGCATGACGCTGGCAACGGCAAGGTTGTGGGTTCGAACGTGGCCTACACTTTCTTCAACACACTGCAAGACGCTTTGCATAAAGCATCCACCAAATACATAAGCGTGTGTTTCTCATAGAGAAAAGTGAGAGTGAAATGTTTAAAAAAGACGCATAATTTGGAGTATGTCTGGCAGTACAGTATGACGCCGTATAAACCCTAAACATGTTGTTTTAATAATACAATAACGTGTGCATTACAATAAGCAATTTTAATTCCATCTGCTAAGAATGACAACATTAGCATATCCATTTAATTAGCAGCGCGCGTTAAAGTCGTCCCGCGTTAATCACCTTCCTGAATGTGCCTGTGTCTCTCTCACGGCAACTTTCTCTTTTATTTTTATCTAACGAGATGTTTTTCTCTCTTCTGATGCAGAATAAAGGTGTTTGTTATGATGGTTATATTTCTGTTCTCAGTTCAGTAATCATCCGCGCCGTCTCTGCATGAACAGTGATTTCACTAAACAAAATCATCGGCTAAATCTATTCAAACACTCACATTAATGGGCTGGATTTGAATGGATTTTCATATTAAGGCTCATAGATTCTGTCAGCAATTTATTAATTGCAACAGAGGCATCATTGTTTGCCATTTTGACACCGGCTCAATTAGAGCACTATTTAGAGTTAATTAGATTATTCTGAAAGAAATGAGATTTATTGTCCGAAAAGAAACAACATGAAAGTTCATCTTACAAAAGAGCGGCAGTGATACTCGCAATAAAATCCCATCGCGCGCTCTTCATCTTTCTTTCTGTCTGTTTCTCTCTCTCTCTCTCACACACACACACACACACACACACACACACACACACACACACACGCACACACTGAGTGCGTCTCTTATCTTTAGTATAAATGCATGTGAAATGAATACGGCTCTTGAAAATGGAAGCTGCTTCACTTCAGTAAATGTGTCTTTAGAGATGAATGACAATCTTATTTGATGCCTGTTTGGAGGAGTGGAAACTTCTCATTTCAGTCTTTAATGCAGGAAAAAGTGAATGCAATGTTCGTTTTCGAGATTTTTTTGTGCTAAATAATAGCAGACGTTTCTGGGTGATGTTATTCATTTTTGCAAGTATTTTTCCCTGAAATGTACACATATATTTTAGTGCATTTGGATAGAGACTGAAACAATATCAACACAGCATCTAAAATACATTTGTGACAGAAATACACTTTTATAATGTTAAATTAGGAAAATCTGGTTAATACCAGTATATTATTTTATGCATTTTATTTGTTATGCATGCAATAAAATCCAGCCTATGAAACAAATCCACAACGAACTTCATTTGTATGTCTATAAAATGTTTTTTTTATGTAAATATAGCAGGCAATATCCTACAAACGTACTTGAACGAGACTTAATGAATATATACAAATGAGATCATGTGTAAATGTCTGTTCTGTGTGAAGATGTACTGAGTAAACTGACTGTAAAGCCGGATCTTCTGGTGACACAGACGTGTTCACCTCTCAATCCATTACCGGCCGAAGCTTCACCTGAAACACGCGCTTCTCTGCAGTTTATTCAATAATACATGAAGTCATGAATTATTCCTCCTGCTGGATTACAGGTTATTAGGACTAAAAGACAGGCATGTTTTGCAGGGAATTAGTAATGTGTGTTTGGTTTAAAAGGGTGAAAAGCTTGTCCTGAAAGCAGCGAGCGATCAAACTTTGATGTGGAATATCACCGCAGGTCTTACGCCTCAGATCTCTTCTGGGCCCTTCGGAAGCGTTTTAAATGGCGTATTCCTCTGATAAACTCATGCACCACACTCATACTGGATTTACTTTCTGAATTGTGCTTTTTTATATGAGCTATATATACGGCACATGTACAGCACTAGTAACGTTTCGAGCAGAATGTTCAAACACATTTTAGGGGTCACGACCCCCTGCTGGAAAAGAGATTACATGTTTCTAAAAGACAACTTAAGACACATTTGTTTGCCATGGCGTATTCTTCTTTTTGATGATCATTTTTTTAAAAACATTTTTTATAGTATTACTTTTGTATGATTCTGTCTTTTTATTGAGATGATGTAAAGCACTTTTTTTTTTTTTTTTTGGAAATAGGCTCATCTTCCAGCTCCCCTAGAGTTAAACAGTTTTACCGTTTTAGAATACATTCAGCTGATCTGGCGGTAGCACTGTTAGCATAGCTTAGCATAGATCATTGAATCGGATTAGACTGTTAGCATCTCTCTAAAAAAAAATGACCAAAGAGTTTCGATATTTTTCCAATTTAAAACTTGACTCTTCTGTTGTTACATCGTGAACTAAGACCGACGGAAATTAAAAGTTGCAATTTTCTGCGTAATATCATTGCGCCGGCTCACCCATGGTACGGCAGCAAAGCTCCTGGATTATTACGCAGGAATGAGTGTATAGTTCATATCGGCCAACAAAATCGCAACTTTTAATTTTCCGTCGGTCTTACTTCACGATGTAACTACAGAAGAGGCAAGTTTTAAATAGGAAAAATTTTGTTGAGAGAGATGCTAACGGTCTAATCAGATTCAATGATCTATGCTAAGCTATGCTAACCGTGCTACCGCCAGACCCGGAGATCGGCTGAACGGATTCGAAAACGGTAAAAATCAACTGTGTAACTCTAGGGGAGTTGGACAATGAGCCTATTTCCAAAAAAAGTGGAGTGTTTCTTTAACAGTGCTATATAAATAAAAGTGGCATTGACAATAAAGACGTACTAACATTAGAACATTTCTCCACCGTTCCTCAACACAGCTGTGTCCACAAACAGAAGAATCGACTTCATCTCTCTCTGCCGTCTGTCTGTTAGCCCTCGTTAGATTTCTCTCGTTTTTCTCCATCAAATAAGTGACACACTTTTCCACCGGCCCTGTTCGTCTCATCCTGAGCCATTCCTCATTTCTACACTTCAGTGTTTTTCATGTGGATTCTCACCGGCCTCAAACCCAGAGGAGTCGCAGAAGTGCTCGCGCCACCGAGAGAGCCTGTTTTACATTAAAAATGCTTTTGAGCTGAGGTAACATCATGCTTTAATAATGTACAACACCAGACTGCACGGAGCTAAATACATTTTTAATTACTAAAGTGACTAATATCTAAGGTTCTGCTTTGAGGTTTTAGTTTCATTAAATATTCACATGTTATTTTTAATTTAAACTCATGCATCTGAGCCACACACCTGGAGATGTTTCTGCACACACTGCCACACTTACACACGCGACCAGATCACAGTGAGGATGTCAGATACACACACGACAGAAACCGTGCTCTACCTGTCAAAGTCATGTTCGTCACAGAGAAGAAAGAGTCTGAGAACCGGCAGCAGGTGAGCGGGATTACACACGCTGAACGGCTAATATTGGGCTGATTAGCGTAAAGTGATTCCTGGTTTTGTGGGGACGGGATTAGACACGGAAAGTCTCGCTGTAGGGAAGATTAGAGATGCTCTCATGCGAATCCCAGACCTGTGCGACTCTGACGTGTTTCACTGAAAACTGGAGACCACGGAGATTCAGTTTAGATCTTAAAACATACGCACGTTCAACCAAAACGCATGTAGCATCCTAGCTCTGCGCTATCCGATTGGGAAAATCGTTTAAGAGTTTAAGAGTTTACATGCTTATTTTTACATGTCCTATTGATCACATATCAGTTTAGGTCTACAACTACTTTCAATCCGATTGAAATTTAATTCGGATTGAGCTCAAAAACGGAGGTGTTTTCAGCCAGATTGAGCATTATCTCATTACTGAGGGATCATTGGGTGCATGTAAACGGAGAGTTATTAGATTTAGTTTTATTCACTGAAGATTTTGGCTGCAATTCTCAAATCATCATTCATTCATTGCGAGAATGTAACGTGTGCACAAACATTTAAGCGCAATTTCTCAGAATTAAAATTTTTAAATGAGCTAAAATATAGTTAGACTGTAAATGTTCTTCCACGGTGTTCTTCAGTCGTGTTTTACAGCACAAATATCTCAACTCTCTTAAATCAAGATACAATTACTGGAGACACAAAATGACTGAAGATAACAAGTCTTGTTTTATTAAAAATGTGTCAAAAATAAACGTTGTGTGGGGTCAGAAAAATGAAGGAAAAACTAGATTATTTTTCTGACCCCTATGGCAGATATTTTTTAATTGTTATGCAATAACACATTTAATTTTGACACTTTTTTCTTCTTATCTTCAGTAATTTAGCTTCTCCAGTAAATGTATCTTGATTTATATATTTAGATATTTGTACTGGAAAACAAGACAAAAATACCAAGTGAGAATATCTTTTTTTTTCTTTCTTTTTTTTTTTTACAGGTTTTTGTATATATTCATGTCAGTCATTCATTGCATAATTAGCATCATTTCAAATTTCCTCCTGTATTCAAGTCAAATCCTTTTAATACAGAAGAAATAAAAGTATCACTTTACAATAAGGTCCCATCTGATATTAGCTAATCCATTAACTAACAATAAGCAATACTTTCGGTACAGTACTTATCAATCTTTGCTAGAGTTGGTTAATAATAACAACAGCTCATGTCTAATATTAACAGATACAACTTTTGAATGTTGAAATTAACATTAACTAAGACTAATAAGTATTTGTCATTGTAAGTTCATATTAACTATTAACTATAACAAACATAAGTTGATTGTAAAGAGGTAAAACTGTGTTTCTCAGTTTAAAAGTGAGTTACGTGGTGCGAATGAGTTTGAAAGGAGAATGCCTGAAAAATAATGATGCAATAAACAGTGATGGACCTCGGCATGCGTGCGGACAGACAGATTAAACGAGGGACAGATTAAACGAGGGACAGATTAAACCAGGGACAGATTAAACCAGGGACAGGGACAGATTAAACAAGGGACAGATTAAACCAGGGACAGATTAAACCAGGGACAGATTAAACCAGGGAGAGATTAAACCAGGGACAGGGACATATTAAACAAGGGACAGATTAAACCAGGGACAGATTAAACAAGGGACAGATTAAACCAGGGACAGATTAAACAAGGGACAGATTAAACAAGGGACAGATTAAACCAGGGACAGATTAAACCAGGGACAGATTAAACAAGGGACAGATTAATCCAGGGACAGATTAAACCAGGGACAGGGACAGATTAAACCAGGGACAGATTAAACCAGGGACAGATTAACCAGCAACAGATTAAATGAGAGACAGATTAAACCAGGGACAGATTAAACGAGGGACAGATTAAACCAGGGACAGATTAAACGAGGGACATGTTAAACCATGGACAGATTAAATGAGGGACAGATTAAACGAGCGACAGATTAAACCAGTCTGACAGATTAAACAAGGGACAGATTAAACCAGGGACAGATTAAACCAGTGACAGATTAAACGAGGGACAGGGACAGATTAAACGAGGGACAGATTAAACCAGGGACAGATTAAACCAGGAACAGATTAAACCAGGGACAGATTAAACGAGGGACAGGGACAGATTGAACCAGGGACATATTAAACCAGGGACAGATTAAACGAGGGACAGGGACAGATTAAACAAGGGACATATTAAACGAGGGACAGATTAAATGAGGGACAGATTAAACGAGGGACACGGACAGATTAAACAAGGGACATATTAAACCAGGGACAGATTAAACGAGGGACAGGGACAGATTAAACAAGGGACATATTAAACCAGGGACAGATTAAACGAGGGACAGATTAAACGAGCGACAGATTAAACCAGGGACAGATTAAACCAGGGACAGATTAAACGAGGGACAGGGACAGATTAAACCAGGGACAGATTAAACCAGGGACAGGGACAGATTAAACCAGGGACAGATTAAACCAGGGACATATTAAAAGAGGGACAGGGACAGATTAAAAGAGGGACAGATTAAATGAGCGACAGATTAAACCAGGGACAGATTAAACCAGGGACAGGGACAGATTAAAAGAGGAACAGATTAAACGAGCGACAGATTAAACCAGGGACAGATTAAACCAGGGACAGATTAAACCAGGAACAGATTAAACCAGGGACAGATTAAACCAGGGACAGATTAAACCAGGGACAGATTAAACGAGGGACAGGGACAGATTAAACCAGGGACAGATTAAACCAGGAACAGATTAAACCAGGGACAGATTAAACCAGGGACAGATTAAACGAGGGACAGGGACAGATTAAACCAGGGACAGATTAAACCAGGAACAGATTAAACCAGGGACAGATTAAACCAGGGACAGATTAAACGAGGGACAGGGACAGATTAAACCAGGGACAGATTAAACCAGGGACAGATTAAACCAGGGACAGATTAAACCAGGGACAGGGACAGATTAAACCAGGGACAGATTAAATGAGGGACAGGGACAGATTAAACGAGGGACATATTAAACCAGGGACAGATTAAACGAGGGACAGATTAAACGAGCGACAGATTAAACCAGGGACAGATTAAACCAGGAACAGATTAAACCAGGGACAGATTAAACAAGGGATCTGGGCTCCACATGGACATATATCAGGAGACATATATTTCTGCTAAAACTTCAGCTGTGATCTGTCCGTTCAGAACCTTCACTGCTGAGACTCACAAAACATGCAAAACTCACATAATCATGCTGAAATAATGACTGTTGACTTACAGTCTGTGTAAAGGCTCTCCAATTAACGGCTATAAATAACGATGTTTTGCTTTTGCAGGAACGCGAGGCTACTTTGGAAACCTTCACCTCGCTGTAATGAGAGTGTGAAACCGTGTTTACGGCCGGCCTTGAACTGCTCTCAGTGTCGTGTGATTTTCATTAAAGGTGACAAGAACATAAACGAGTCCAGATGAGTTTGAGTCTTGTTTAGAGACCACCAACTCCGTCAGTCTCTCGTTAATAAAGCGGAGGAGTGCCAGCGAGAGCGACGGGTTTCATCCCCGACATTCGCTTGTGTCTCGCTTTCACGGTCACTGGATAATTTTAGTTCATAAAATATGTTATTAAATTAAATACACTACCGTGATTAACACTTGTGTTCATCAATGTGTTTCCATGCAAAGTTGCGAATTTAACTTGTGCGCATAAAACATTTGCGAATAAAGTAGCGTTTCAATTCCCATGTGTTACGAGAATAAACTCGTCACTGCCTGAGAAATTGTTGCAAAATATCAGTAATAAGTAAGTTTCTGCATTCTGGCTTTTGTTCCCTCCATCATAAACGAGTGTGTGTCGAGCGGATGGGGTTCGGGAACACACTTGTGTGAGACGCTTCTGGAGGGAATTCCACACAATCATGATCACACACTTCCACTCCGGCGATTCAGAAACACCAAACCAACATCAGAGATGCTGCGACACCATTGGTCCACTGGTTACTCCAGTTATCCAATCACAGCTGACGCTGAGGCAAAGTCACGTGAGTTTACTCACGGATTTATTCAGTAAATGTGTTTCCGTCGTAGTGTATGTGTATGTCTTCTTATCGGATAAAAAAAAAAAAAAACTCAATTGAGCTCATATGTTTTTTATGTATATTTTTTGAATTTATGCACATTTAGTCGTTTTCATCCAGCGTTTTTTTTATGCGATATCCCAAAATATGCATAAATATGTGATTAGAAACACAGCAACTGAAAATCCAGGTGTTTTTTGTCATTTAACCTGGAAGTTATGGTAAAATAGATACTAATATAAATATTACTAATTTTAAATAGCAACAATTTTATTTTGTCATTACTCACTCGTGTCATTCCAAAAACATAACAATAGACAGTAAAGAGATTTAAAATAACAAATTAAGAAAAACAAAAGAAGAGCTTTTATATGTGTTATCGGCATGAATTGTGCTGCGTTCAACTATTTTAACATTCTAGTCAGTGTTCGGTTTCCCCAAACATTTTTAATTTTTGATTTATGTTCATTGAAATTATTCTGTGGATACATAAAAATGTATTATTATTACAGTTTTTTTTTTTTATTGATAAACGACAGTGAGCACAACTGGAGCTACATGTGCAAAACTCTAACTCCAGTCTGCACTACCAACAGTCCCTGTGCTAAACAGTTCACATCACCTGCAAAACTCACTCCAAGCAACACAACTCTGAACACACGGCTCAAAACAGGCTCAGTGCAGCCAAACACTACACAACCCTCACTGAGATAATACACACTGTCACTCAGAACACACTACACAACCCTCACTGAGATAACACACACTGTCACTCAGAACACACTACACAACCCTCACTGAGATAACACACACTGTCACTCAGAACACACTACACAATCCTCACTGAGATAACACACACTGTCACTCAGAACACACTACACAATCCTCACTGAGATAACACACACTGTCACTCAGAACACACTACACAATCCTCACTGAGACAACACACACTGTCACTCAGAACACACTACACAATCCTCACTGAGATAACACACACTGTCACTCAGAACACACTACACAACCCTCACTGAGATAACACACACTGTCACTCAGAACACACTACACAATCCTCACTGAGATAACACACACTGTCACTCAGAACACACTACACAACCCTCACTGAGATAACACACACTGTCACTCAGAACACACTACACAATCCTCACTGAGATAACACACACTGTCACTCAGAACACACTACACAACCCTCACTGAGATAACACACACTGTCACTCAGAACACACTACACAATCCTCACTGAGATAACACACACTGTCACTCAGAACACACTACACAATTCTCACTGAGATAACACACACTGTCACTCAGAACACACTACACAATCCTCACTGAGATAACACACACTGTCACTCAGAACACACTACACAATTCTCACTGAGATAACACACACTGTCACTCAGAACACACTACACAACCCTCACTGAGATAACACACACTGTCACTCAGAACACACTAAACAACCCTCACTGAGATAACACACACTGTCACTCAGAACACACTACACAACCCTCACTGAGATAACACACACTGTCACTCAGAACACACTACACAATCCTCACTGAGATAACACACACTGTCACTCAGAACACACTACACAACTCTCACTGAGATAACACACACTGTCACTCAGAACACACTACACAATCCTCACTGAGATAACACACACTGTCACTCAGAACACACTACACAACCCTCACTGAGATAACACACACTGTCACTCAGAACACACTACACAACCCTCACTGAGATAACACACACTGTCACTCAGAACACACTAAACAACCCTCACTGAGATAACACACACTGTCACTCAGAACACACTAAACAACCCTCACTGAGATAACACACACTGTCACTAAGAACACACTACACAACCCTCACTGAGATAACACACACTGTCACTCAGAACACACTACACAACCCTCACTGAGATAACACACACTGTCACTCAGAACACACTACACAACCCTCACTGAGATAACACACACTGTCACTCAGAACACACTAAACAACCCTCACTGAGATAACACACACTGTCACTCAGAACACACTACACAACCCTCACTGAGATAACACACACTGTCACTCAGAACACACTAAACAACCCTCACTGAGATAACACACACTGTCACTCAGAACACACTACACAACCCTCACTGAGATAACACACACTGTCACTCAGAACACACTACACAATCCTCACTGAGATAACCCACACTGTCACTCAGAACACACTACACAACCCTCACTGAGATAACACACACTGTCACTCAGAACACACCACACAATCCTCACTGAGATAACACACACTGTCACTCAGAACACACTACACAACCCTCACTGAGATAACACACACTGTCACTCAGAACACACTACACAATCCTCACTGAGATAACACACACTGTCACTCAGAACACACTACACAATTCTCACTGAGATAACACACACTGTCACTCAGAACACACTACACAATCCTCACTGAGATAACACACACTGTCACTCAGAACACACTACACAATTCTCACTGAGATAACACACACTGTCACTCAGAACACACTACACAACCCTCACTGAGATAACACACACTGTCACTCAGAACACACTACACAACCCTCACTGAGATAACACACACTGTCACTCAGAACACACTAAACAACCCTCACTGAGATAACACACACTGTCACTCAGAACACACTACACAATCCTCACTGAGATAACACACACTGTCACTCAGAACACACTACACAATCCTCACTGAGATAACACACACTGTCACTCAGAACACACTACACAACCCTCACTGAGATAACACACACTGTCACTCAGAACACACTACACAATCCTCACTGAGATAACACACACTGTCACTCAGAACACACTACACAATCCTCACTGAGATAACACACACTGTCACTCAGAACACACTACACAACCCTCACTGAGATAACACACACTGTCACTCAGAACACACTACACAATCCTCACTGAGATAACACACACTGTCACTCAGAACACACTACACAACCCTCACTGAGATAACACACACTGTCACTCAGAACACACTACACAATCCTCACTGAGATAACACACACTGTCACTCAGAACACACTACACAATTCTCACTGAGATAACACACACTGTCACTCAGAACACACTACACAACCCTCACTGAGATAACACACACTGTCTCTCAGAACACACTAAACAACCCTCACTGAGATAACACACACTGTCACTCAGAACACACTACACAACCCTCACTGAGATAACACACACTGTCACTCAGAACACATTACACAACCCTCACTGAGATAACACACACTGTCACTCAGAACACACTACACAACCCTCACTGAGATAACACACACTGTCACTCAGAACACACTACACAATCCTCACTGAGATAACACACACTGTCACTCAGAACACACTACACAATCCTCACTGAGATAACACACACTGTCACTCAGAACACACTACACAATCCTCACTGAGATAACACACACTGTCACTCAGAACACACTACACAACCCTCACTGAGATAACACACACTGTCACTCAGAACACACTACACAATCCTCACTGAGATAACACACACTGTCACTCAGAACACACTACACAATCCTCACTGAGATAGCACACACTGTCACTCAGAACACACTACACAACCCTCACTGAGATAACACACACTGTCACTCAGAACACACTAAACAACCCTCACTGAGATAACACACACTGTCACTCAGAACACACTACACAACCCTCACTGAGATAACACACACTGTCACTCAGAACACACTACACAATCCTCACTGAGATAACACACACTGTCACTCAGAACACACTACACAATCCTCACTGAGATAACACACAATGTCACTCAGAACACACTACACAATCCTCACTGAGATAACACACACTGTCACTCAGAACACACTACACAACACTCACTGAGATAACACACACTGTCACTCAGAACACACTACACAATCCTCACTGAGATAACACACACTGTCACTCAGAACACACTACACAACCCTCACTGAGATAACACACACTGTCACTCAGAACACACTACACAACACTCACTGAGATGACACACACTGTCACTCAGAACACACTACACAATCCTCACTGAGATAACACACACTGTCACTCAGAACACACTACACAACACTCACTGAGATAACACACACTGTCACTCAGAACACACTACACAATCCTCACAGAGATAACACACACTGTCACTCAGAACACACTACACAACCCTCACTGAGATAACACACACTGTCACTCAGAACACACTACACAACCCTCACTGAGATAACACACACTGTCACTCAGAACACACTACACAATCCTCACTGAGATAACACACACTGTCACTCAGAACACACTACACAACCCTCACTGAGATAACACACACTGTCACTCAGAACACACTACACAACCCTCACTGAGATAACACACACTGTCACTCAGAACACACTACACAACCCTCACTGAGATAACACACACTGTCACTCAGAACACACTACACAATCCTCACTGAGATAACACACACTGTCACTCAGAACACACTACACAATCCTCACTGAGATAACACACACTGTCACTCAGAACACACTACACAATCCTCACTGAGATAACACACACTGTCACTCAGAACACACTACACAATCCTCACTGAGATAACACACACTGTCACTCAGAACACACTACACAACCCTCACTGAGATAACACACACTGTCACTCAGAACACACTAAACAACCCTCACTGAGATAACACACACTGTCACTCAGAACACACTACACAACCCTCACTGAGATAACACACACTGTCACTCAGAACACACTACACAACCCTCACTGAGATAACACACACTGTCACTCAGAACACACTACACAATCCTCACTGAGATAACACACACTGTCACTCAGAACACACTACACAACCCTCACTGAGATAACACACACTGTCACTCAGAACACACTACACAATCCTCACTGAGATAACACACACTGTCACTCAGAACACACTACACAACCCTCACTGAGATAACACACACTGTCACTCAGAACACACTACACAACCCTCACTGAGATAACACACACTGTCACTCAGAACACACTACACAACCCTCACTGAGATAACACACACTGTCACTCAGAACACACTACACAATCCTCACTGAGATAACACACACTGTCACTCAGAACACACTACACAATCCTCACTGAGATAACACACACTGTCACTCAGAACACACTACACAACACTCACTGAGATAACACACACTGTCACTCAGAACACACTACACAATCCTCACAGAGATAACACACACTGTCACTCAGAACACACTACACAACCCTCACTGAGATAACACACACTGTCACTCAGAACACACTACACAACCCTCACTGAGATAACACACACTGTCACTCAGAACACACTACACAATCCTCACTGAGATAACACACACTGTCACTCAGAACACACTACACAATCCTCACAGAGATAACACACACTGTCACTCAGAACACACTACACAACCCTCACTGAGATAACACACACTGTCACTCAGAACACACTACACAACCCTCACTGAGATAACACACACTGTCACTCAGAACACACTACACAACCCTCACTGAGATAACACACACTGTCACTCAGAACACACTACACAATCCTCACTGAGATAACACACACTGTCACTCAGAACACACTACACAATCCTCACTGAGATAACACACACTGTCACTCAGAACACACTACACAACCCTCACTGAGATAACACACACTGTCACTCAGAACACACTACACAACCCTCACTGAGATAACACACACTGTCACTCAGAACACACTACACAACCCTCACTGAGATAACACACACTGTCACTCAGAACACACTACACAATCCTCACTGAGATAACACACACTGTCACTCAGAACACACTACACAATCCTCACTGAGATAACACACACTGTCACTCAGAACACACTACACAACCCTCACTGAGATAACACACACTGTCACTCAGAACACACTACACAACCCTCACTGAGATAACACACACTGTCACTCAGAACACACTACACAACCCTCACTGAGATAACACACACTGTCACTCAGAACACACTACACAATCCTCACTGAGATAACACACACTGTCACTCAGAACACACTACACAATCCTCACTGAGATAACACACACTGTCACTCAGAACACACTACACAACACTCACTGAGATAACACACACTGTCACTCAGAACACACTACACAATCCTCACAGAGATAACACACACTGTCACTCAGAACACACTACACAACCCTCACTGAGATAACACACACTGTCACTCAGAACACACTACACAACCCTCACTGAGATAACACACACTGTCACTCAGAACACACTACACAATCCTCACTGAGATAACACACACTGTCACTCAGAACACACTACACAACCCTCACTGAGATAACACACACTGTCACTCAGAACACACTACACAACCCTCACTGAGATAACACACACTGTCACTCAGAACACACTACACAACCCTCACTGAGATAACACACACTGTCACTCAGAACACACTACACAATCCTCACTGAGATAACACACACTGTCACTCAGAACACACTACACAATCCTCACTGAGATAACACACACTGTCACTCAGAACACACTACACAATCCTCACTGAGATAACACACACTGTCACTCAGAACACACTACACAATCCTCACTGAGATAACACACACTGTCACTCAGAACACACTACACAACCCTCACTGAGATAACACACACTGTCACTCAGAACACACTAAACAACCCTCACTGAGATAACACACACTGTCACTCAGAACACACTACACAACCCTCACTGAGATAACACACACTGTCACTCAGAACACACTACACAACCCTCACTGAGATAACACACACTGTCACTCAGAACACACTACACAATCCTCACTGAGATAACACACACTGTCACTCAGAACACACTACACAACCCTCACTGAGATAACACACACTGTCACTCAGAACACACTACACAATCCTCACTGAGATAACACACACTGTCACTCAGAACACACTACACAACCCTCACTGAGATAACACACACTGTCACTCAGAACACACTACACAACCCTCACTGAGATAACACACACTGTCACTCAGAACACACTACACAACCCTCACTGAGATAACACACACTGTCACTCAGAACACACTACACAATCCTCACTGAGATAACACACACTGTCACTCAGAACACACTACACAACCCTCACTGAGATAACACACACTGTCACTCAGAACACACTACACAATCCTCACTGAGATAACACACACTGTCACTCAGAACACACTACACAACCCTCACTGAGATAACACACACTGTCACTCAGAACACACTGAGAGTAAAAACACTAGCATCAAATACCAATACAGAAAATACAAACTTTTCATCTTTACAGTTTTGAACAATTTCAGTGACTTCATACAATGTAATGTTTTCTTCAAAGAAAAGAGTGACATTCGTTGAGATGATTTATTAAAATTTTTAGAACATAATTCTTTAAGGTAAATGAAAATTAGCAGTTTGCTTCAATAGTTTGCAAAATAGTAATTTGAACAAAGTGCTGTAAATCCACAGTGTTGTGCAGGTTGTGGTTAAAGTCATGGGATAAGTGTGTAGAGTTTTGAAAACTGTGTTCAAGCAATGAAAACCGAGCTAGAGTTTGGTCCACATGAACCGCTGCTGTGCAGACTGGAGTTAGAGTTTTGCACATGTAGCTCCAGTTGTGCTCACTGTCGTTTAGCAATCGAAAAAACTGTAATATAATTTTTTTAGTCTGTGTGTAGGAAAGATTCTCGTCAGTCTCTCGTCATTTCT
>JAULUF010000099.1:105000-112500 GCA_031834385.1 Semotilus atromaculatus
GGCCTGATGAGGGCCTGATGTGGGCCTGATGAGGGCCGGATAATGGGCCTGATGAGGGCCTGATGAGGGCCGGATAATGGGCCTGATGTGGGCCTGATGTGGGCCTGATGTGGGCCTGATGTGGGCCTGATGTGGGCCTGATGAGGGCCTGATGTGGGCCTGATGAGGGCCGGATAATGGGCCTGATGAGGGCCTGATGAGGGCCGGATAATGGGCCTGATGTGGGCCTGATGTGGGCCTGATGTGGGCCTGATGTGGGCCTGATGTGGGCCTGATGAGGGCCTGATGTGGGCCTGATGTGGGCCTGATGTGGGCCTGATGTGGGCCTGATGTGGGCCTGATGTGGGCCTGATGTGGGCCTGATGTGGGCCTGATGAGGGCCTGATGAGGGCCGGATCCAGGCTGACACAATGTTGCTGTCTTGGATGTTCAGGAAGAACCGACTCTGATCTTCATACCAGAATCTCTCTCTCTCTCGTTCTCTCTCTCTCTCTTTCTATCTCGCTCTCTCTCTCTTTCTATCTCGCTCTCTCTCTCTCTCTATCTCTCTCCTTCTCTCTCTCTCTCCTACTCTCTCTCCTTCTCTCTCTCTCTCTCTCTCTCTCTCTCTCTCTCTCTCCCTCTGCGGTGGCTTTTTCACCATGTCCAATCACATTTCCAATTGCCTCAAGAACTTGAAGCACACACATGAGTGAGACCCTGATTTCTGCAGCTCTCGAGATGTGTGCTGAAGACGAGTGTCCCTCTCTCGCTCTCTCTCTCCGCTGGAGCTCCTCCACTCGAGAGCCAGTGATTAAGATGTGACCCTTGACTGGGGAGGATTGGGGGGTGTACGGCATGTCGAGGACCTCATTAGCATCGCCCTGCTATTGACACTCCGAGCAAGGCCGGAAAAGTTGCTGTACGGAGTAAATATGTGGTTTGTTTTTCGCCGGCTGTCTTTGTAGAGGAGCTCTTGTGAACCGAGAGCCTCTTCTTTACAACGAGACGCGCATAAAACACCTTCTTTCTCCATGCTAATTTATTCAAGTGCCAGGGGTTACGAATGTCTATTCAAATGTGATCACCTAGAGTCATAATTGAGAGATTAAAATGCAAAAAGAGCGCGTTCAGGACAAACGGAAGCGGTTGTGTGTGTGTGTGTGTGTGTGTGTGTGTGTGTGTGCGTGTGTGTGTGTCTGGCAGGTGCGAGTCTCTTCACCTCGACTGGTTTCTCCTCCAGTAACCCAGTGCTTTTCTGTTCCACCAGAGAAGCCTGAAGACATGATGTGAGTTCTCTTCAAACGACCGGATTATATCCACACACACACACACACAGTGTCCCGAGGGAAACCTTTGAAGGAAACGTGGCGCTGCCGGCCACCGCAGGACTGTTGTGTGTGTTTGTCTAAACCTATTTCACACAGCCGGTGTGTCATCGAGCCGGTGGGTCTGGAGAAACACTGCGTCTGCCGGACGATCTCCAACTCGTCGCTTTACTCAGAGTTTCCTGAAGTAGCGCACGTGTAATAATGCCTGCAGGGGGCAAAGGTCACAAGGTATTTAATTCAGCAAATACGCATTTAATGGTGACAGAATA
The DNA here is from genome assembly GCA_031834385.1 of Semotilus atromaculatus. Classification (NCBI taxonomy): domain Eukaryota; kingdom Metazoa; phylum Chordata; class Actinopteri; order Cypriniformes; family Leuciscidae; genus Semotilus; species Semotilus atromaculatus. The sequence goes on from JAULUF010000099.1 coordinate 106,580, forward strand.
ATGTTACAAAAGTCAGTCAAAGTTTATTTATAAAGCACTTTTTAAAAACAGCAAGTGCAAAGTGCTGTACACACACACACATCACACACACACACACACACACAATCACTGATGCAGACGATCGACAGCACTCATGAAAACACACAATATAAGTGCATCTCTCACATAGCGTCAAATGCCAGACTATAAAGATTATATTTCAAATAAATGCTGTTCTTTTGAACTTTCTATTTGCCAAAGAATCCTGAAAAATGAAATGTATGATATTTCAACAGAAATCTGAACTGTTTTCAACATTTATGATGATCATAAATGTTTCTTGATCATCAAATCATCATATTGATTCAGAATTCAGAATCTTGTAAATGAGATATCTATCTCAGTGTGATTTACTTCCCTGGTTAAATAAAGGTATAATACAAAAATAATATATATTAGAGTGATTTGTGAAGGATCATGTGACACTGAAGACTGGAGTAATGATGCTGAACATTCAGCTTTGATCACAGGAATAAATTACACTTTACTATATATTAACATAGAAAACAGATGATTTACATTACAATAATATTTCACTGTTTTTACTGTATTTTTTATCAAATAAATGCAGCTTCGGTGAGCAGAAGAAATCATTAAAAAATCTCACTCTTTCTGAACGGTTTCATTTTTTTTTTTTTTACATTTATATTTTGTTTATTTTAAGAGCGCAAGCTAAAGTTACAGGCATCAACTTTAAGCCAAATACTCACTTTCGGTAACACTTTATTTTGATGGTCCCTTTTGAACGTGCTGTTGACTATAAGTAACTTTTCAACTACATGTCAACGTATTCTGACCCTAACCCTACCAGTCTACTAATACTCTACTAACACTCTTATGAGAGTTTGTAGACGTGTAGGAGCAACGTTACTTATAGACCTATAAAGGGACCATCAAAATAAAGTGGAACCTCACTTTCTGATCACGGGATCTTGAACGTCATGAAAGTGTGTGTTTGTTTCGTCTGTTGTCCCAGCGCTGCGAGTTCAAGACGTCTGAGTTTAATTCTCTCCTTCTAAAGACATGTTTACCCAATAACACGTTTTATTCCGTCTTTTTGTTCTCAGACTTCCATCAGCCACAATAAAGGCCGCGGCGGTCTGTGACCCGCGAGTCCAGATGAGGAGTGACATGCGGGTCGAAGGGTAATTTGTGGAACTGTGGAATTTGCATACAAATGACAAATGACAGAATTTTATTCCTGCCAAACTCTCAATGTCAAGCAGATGAAGAGCGTGCACTCCCGCTGTCCTCAGAAGCTCGGCACCTTGTTTCACATTAATCTCCAGCGCAGGTCAGCGACTTCATTTGCTAAACTTTATCACTGTTTTTGTCCTGCTCTCGCTCTCTTTGTAGCGCTTTGAACAGTGTTCTCATCGCCTCTCCACAGACAGAGAGGATAAGCGATTTAAAGACCACAAAGACTCTGTTCTTTTTGCTCTGAAGCCATAAATGAATTACTGTGGGAGGAAATATACCCAGCGCCGCAGAATTCTCTCCGCACACCATAACTTCTGAAGAGATTTCCGCCCAAACCCGCTCTCGGTTCTCCCTCGGCGTGATTGGATTGATTGTTTTTCTAATCCAGGGAAAATTACTCGCTAAAAGGGTCATATAATCACTGTCAAACGTGTGGCAAGCCAAACTCCAAGTGACTTTGTTCCTTCGTTCATATTTGTGTGAACTCACTTTTCTCATTTTCTGCTGTTTCCAGTGAAACACTGACGGGCCGCTGAGAGGAACGGATCGAGAGAGCGGGAACAATCCCACCAATCCACATCTCACCATAAGACCAGTGAGACATCACACAAAGGCCCCATTTACACTGCATGGTTCAAGTGACCCAAATCCGATTTTTTCCTCTCATGTGGCACAGATCAGATACGACCGGTGAACGTGTAAAAGCAGGAAAAAAACGCATGGATTCCGGATTCAGGCCTCACTCATATGTGGGAATAAATCGGATGTGAATCAGATACGTGCATTTGCATGTGCCATGTAAGCAGACAAATCGGATATTCCCCAGTAAATGCGAGTCGTACGTCATTAAAAAAGTGACGTTAACTCAGGTGGACACCACCAACTGAGATCACATGACTTATTATAGGCGCGATGGAGGACGAAGGATACACACAGTGGAGCAATTTTCATGGTTTCATGTCTTTTGAATGTTTGGAGCGAAGAGACAAAAATGCAGGGTTGTTACAGAAATAAATTTCACGAGACATTTCACGAGATATGGGGATACGGTTTTAAGCTCTCCTCTTTTTTCTCCGCTACAGAGACCAATGTTTTGCTGACTTTTTTGCTGATTTCTCAAAATATTGTGGAAAGCAAAACACTGGATAATTTTATTCGCATCTGCATCCATTGCATTTCATGCTGTTTTACTTCCTTTTCCGGGTCAGAACGCACACTTTCAGTAGTTTCAGCAGTGTATAGTGTAAATGCAAAAATCGGATATGGGTCACTTTTAAAAGATGATGTAAGCGGGTCGTCAGAATAATCGGATATAGTCAGAAAATCGGATTTGGGCATCAAGACCTGCAGTGTAAATGCAGCCAAAGTCGACTAGAAATGTAACGCTAACGCTTGAGAATCTGCCTTTGACTTTCTGACGGAATGTTCAGAATTTCAAAAAGTAACAGTCGGTGATGACGTAACTGAAATCTGATTCATTTGCATACTGAACTGTGATTGGCTTGCAGTTATTGACCCGCCTTCAGTGACAGTGATGTGTTGAACCCACGAGATGGACGTGTATATCTGCATTAATATTGTTTCTGATGCAAACGCTCAATAGATTGAACGATCTCACCTTGGAATGGCAGACTAGAAAATAAAAACAATATTAGCAGCTTGATGAAAGTACTTTGCTAAACTGAGCATTTTTGCAAAAAAAATCACAACTTAATTTCGTTATGTTCATGCTTTGTTTTGGGACTACATGAATAATTTTAGTTGACATAACTGGACATAACTAACTAAAGTTCATTTCAACATTTACTAAAACATGTTTAGAACTAATGGGTGTATTTGTAAACATTAATGCACTGTGAACTAGCACGAACAAACGATGAACAATTAGCCTAAGGAGTCGGTGTCACAGAGTAATTATATATTTAAGTAGTAATGACAATTAACAACATTTTATTTTTTTTCACAACTTAATTTTGTTTTGTTCAGCCTACTTAAATACAAAAACAAACAATGAACAATTAGTACTGAGTAATGATAATTAACTACTTGTATTAGGGTTAGTTGCTTGCAATTAATGATAATTTAGATATAACTATAGTAAGTACATGTAGTATTAGACACTGTAAAATAAAGTGTTACCTTGCATCTTTATTAAAGCTGCCGTCGGCAACTCTGGCAGATTGAGTGGACTTAGGAACATTTTTGAATGTTTACAACTCTCATGCCCCTCCCCACTATCAACGAATCCCCTCCCACCGAGTTTGTGCTCGTCAGTGCGCCATCACTCTTCGCTACTGCGCAAACTTCAGGCACACGCATGTGATTGACGTGTGCGTGCACGACTTGTGATTGACAGTTATATCTCACACCCCCTGCGTTGATTGGACACAATGAACTGGGAGCGGTGGATTTTTGCAAAACAAATAACACGCTCCAGGTGGAGTTAGAAGCTTGGGTTTTTTTCTAAAACCACTTTATTTATGTTGTTCTGTCGGAATATAGTGTCGAATTCGCTGAATATGATCAAAAAAAAGTTGCCGACGGCAGCTTTAACATTAAAGGGACATTAAGGAAGAATTACTCCCATCTAGCGGTGAAATTGTATTTTGCATTCAAACGAATTGTGCTCTCCAGCACCTCGCGTTTTCAAATGCGTGTTGCATCTACGGTAGCCGTCATGTACCAAAAAGCTCTGACAAGACTCTGTCTTCTAATAGCACTTCGTCGAGGTTTCCTTCGGGTGAACAGGTTTGTTATTTCAAACAAACTTCAAATTGACACAACGTACAAACGAATGTTACAGTATGAGTTAATGAGTGTCAAAAACATGAACTATTGTAATTAGTAGTTTTGTTTACTCGTTATATTTTCCGAAGTACATGCATTGTTAGATATCATCATCAGATGATTCAACAGTAGGAAGAGGAAGAAGTAGAGGAAGAGGAGGAGAGGAAGAAGTAAAGGAAGAGGAGGAGAGGAAGAATTAGAGGAAGAGGACAGAGAGGCAGTGGATCAGTGGATCTATGCGAGGAAGAGGAGGAGAGGAAGAAGTAGAGGAAGAGGAGGAGAGGATGAAGTAAAGGAAGAGGAGGAGAGGAAGAATTAGAGGAAGAGGACAGAGAGGCAGTGGATCAGTGGATCTAGGCGAGGAAGAGGAGGAGAGGAAGAAGTAGAGGAAGAGGAGGAGAGGAAGAAGTAGAGGAAGAGGAGGAGAGGAAGAATTAGAGGAAGAGGACAGAGAGGCAGTGGATCAGTGGATCTAGGCGAGGAAGAGGAGGAGAGGAAGAAGTAGAGGAAGAGAAGGAGAGGAAGAAGTAGAGGAAGAGGAAGAGGAAGAGGACAGAGAGGCAGTGGATCAGTGGATCTAGGCGAGGAAGAGGAGGAGAGGAAGAAGTAGAGGAAGAGGAGGAGAGGAGGAGAGGAAGAAGTAGATGAAGAAGTAGAGGAAGAGGAGGAGAGGAAGAAGTAGAGGAAGAGGAGGAGAGGAAGAAGTAGAGGAAGAGGAGGAGAGGAAGAAGTAGAGGAAGAGGAAGAGGCAGTGGATCAGTGGATCTAGGTGAGGAAGAGGAGGAGAGGAAGAAGTAGAGGAAGAAGTAGAGGAAGAGGAGGAGAGGAAGAAGTAGAGGAAGAGGAGGAGAGGAAGAAATAGAGGAAGAAGTAGAGGAAGAGGAGGAGAGGAAGAAGTAGAGGAAGAGGAAGAGGAAGAGGCAGTGGATCAGTGGATCTAGGCGAGGAAGAGGAGGAGAGGAAGAAGTAGGAGAAGAGGAGGAGAGGAAGAAGTAGAGGAAGAGGACAGAGAGGCAGTGGATCAGTGGATCTAGGTGAGGAAGAGGAGGAGAGGAAGAAGTAGAGGAAGAGGACAGAGAGGCAGTGGATCAGTGGATCTAGGTGAGGAAGAGGAGGAGAGGAAGAAGTAGAGGAAGAGGAGGAGAGGAAGAAGTAGAGGAAGAGGAGGAGAGGAAGAAGTAGAGGAAGAGGAAGAGGAAGAGGCAGTGGATCAGTGGATCTAGGCGAGGAAGAGGAGGAGAGGAAGAAGTAGGAGAAGAGGAGGAGAGGAAGAAGTAGAGGAAGAGGACAGAGAGGCAGTGGATCAGTGGATCTAGGTGAGGAAGAGGAGGAGAGGAAGAAGTAGAGGAAGAGGACAGAGAGGCAGTGGATCAGTGGATCTAGGTGAGGAAGAGGAGGAGAGGAAGAAGTAGAGGAAGAGGAGGAGAGGAAGAAGTAGAGGAAGAGGAGGAGAGGAAGAAGTAGAGGAAGAGGAAGAGGAAGAGGCAGTGGATCAGTGGATCTAGGCGAGGAAGAGGAGGAGAGCGAGAGTCAATACAACGAGCTACAAGAGACGGTCTTGATAGAATTGAAAGTTCCCAAAGGCAGAGAAGAGAAGCGACCGAGGTTTGTACAATTTATGTTGCAGCAGTAACTTTAGCAATTCATTTTCATTCTCTGTACAATCTTATGCACGTAGCAAATTATTGACAACTTGAGCTAATTGATTGTTTATAAAAAAAAGAGAGCTACAGAAAATGTTTCAGAGAGCAATGTTTTCTTTTGCGTCAGTTACGTCACGCTGGCTCTGAACGAAAACGCGCTGGCGTACTTTTTGTCCCTCTCTGCTATTATAGTTTTTCAAGATGGCGGAACTACATGGAAGCCTGCGTCCCATGTATATACATATAATAAAT
>JAULUF010000099.1:117500-142500 GCA_031834385.1 Semotilus atromaculatus
GCAGGTACAGCTGACGCAACACAGGAGAGGCTCGCTTTTAAAAAAGAACTAAATGGCTACATTACAAAATTATATAAAATAAGTGTGATTATGACAAGAACAAATTACATTAACAATACATTGCAACTGGTATAAAAATAAAATATTTACATATAAATATTTAATATATTTGAAATTTGTTCACTACTAGTTTTGAATAATTAAAATGTTTTAATGTTTTTGTCTCTTTTGCTCACCAAACCTGCATTTATTTGATCAAAAATACAGTAAAAACTGTGAAATATTATTCCAATGAACAGCATTTATTTGAATTATATATACATCATAAATATCTTTACTGTCACTTTTGATCAGTTTAATGCGTCCTTCATGAATAAAAGTATTAATTTCCCTTTTACTCACACCACACTTTTGAACAGTAATGTATGAAGGTTTCGACAAAAATATTAAATGTTTTCAACATTGATAATAATCATAAATTATTTTTGACCATCAAATCATCATTTTAGAATGATTTCTGTATCACAGTTTCCACAAAAAAATCTACTGTTTTCAACATTGATAATAATCATAAATGTTTCTTGAGCAGCAAATCTGTATTTACAGTAAAATACATATTTGATAATTTCTTGCATTTCCTGCAAGTCAAACTCAGCCTATTTGCATGCAATCTCCCTATCATTTTCATTAAATAGAATTAGAATTAGGCTTTATTTATTAAATAGTGAATTATGATCAGATGGACTCGGTTCTCAGGAAAGCCTTGCGTGTGTTGTTCCGATTCCCTGCAGTGTTTTACTGTCTCTGAACGTCTCTATTCAAACCCTCATAAATCCATCGTCCCGTCATTAATATCAGTCGCCCGTGAGTCTCTGAAACTCATCGTTCATGTGTGTTTCTGCTCTCTGAATCGACCAGTGACCCCTGCACACACACTGGAAACCAGCGACCGATGCTAAACACACACACACACACGCTTATTTATTAACATGCATGCTTATGACATTTGCATATTCAATGCTAATGATGATTCACAGTGCGGGTGTGAGACGTCTGTAAAAAGCGTCTGTTTTCTGGCTAATTTGATCAGTCGTCATCTTTTTTTGAGGAAGGCTGTTCATGTGAACGACACACATCATTAATAAAAGAACAAAGTGTGGCTCACCGCAGGGAACGTCATCATTAGAACAAGTACAAATATATCTGAATTATTGCTATTTTCACTTTCTGTTAAGAGTAAAATCACTTTCACTTTCATATTTGCATTTCTGAGAGTGGGATTGTTGGTGCCGGGAATCATCTTTATTTTGACCTTTTCTCTGCTCAGAAGGTCAGAGGTTAAAGGTCAGCAGGAAATTACTTCCTCCTATGAGATTACATTTTTACATTTAAAAAAATATATACTGAATCCCAGCTAACAAAAATGTTCTTAAAATGTCTGCTAATATGCCAATTAAGTTTTTAAGTTGTTTTTTTCTTAATGTTCAAAACGTCCAGTTCATTAAATGTTTTAAAAATTAATCTTCTTGGTTATGTGATCGTTAATGGAAAATTCCCTTGTATCATTCTTCAAACATTATGAAACGTTACATTTGAATGTTCTATGAACGTTCTGAAACAAGTCATGTTTAAAAACGTTAGATGAACAAATGTGTCAGAAATAAAATGTTCTATGAACGATCTGTAATGTTTGTGTGCTAAAGTTTGAGAACATTAATAAAGAGACCAGAGAACACTGAATAACATCACTGGAAGAACGCTTTTAAAGGTTTTGATTGGCCATTAGTTACTGTCGGCAACCCTGTTGAACACGACATCATCACATGAGCAGATGCTGTATATCTCAACATGAGCTCCCCTAACGTTCTGCAAACCCAGAAATAACTTTATATTTCCATTAGGAAAACTTACAACTGAACTCAATAATATTGTGCATTGTTATTTTTGTATCATTTATATAGTTTATAATTTGGTAACACTTTATTTGAAGGGGTGTGCATAAGACTGACATGACACTGTCATAAACATGACATAACACCTGTCATGAACATGAAGGAGTCTTTATGAATGTTTATGACTGTTGTCATTAAGTGTCATTCGGTAAATTATGACACTTTTAATGCAAAGTTGACATTGTTTAAAATGTCTTTGTTATGACAACTTGACATTACCCAAGACAAAAATGTCTTTGTTATGACAACTTGACATTAACCAAGAAATCATAACCTGTCAACCTGTCACAACTTTGGCCGTCATGACACCATTATAACTGTCATGAATATTTTACTTGTCCTCAAGTAAAGTGGAACACATTGTACTAGTTATAAAGATGTCATTAAGGGTTATTACACTGTAAAATGCTTTAAGTTTGATAATTAGACCTGTTATGACATATTTGTGACAGGTTGACAGGTTATGATTTCTTGGTTAATGTCAAGTTGTCATAACAAAGACATTTCTGTCTTTGTTAATGTCAAGTTGTCATAATCAAGACATTTTTGTCTTTGTTAATGTCAAGTTGTCATAACAAAGACATTTTAAACAATGTCAACTTTGCATTAAAAGTGTCATAATTTACTGAATGACACTTAATGACAACAGTCATAAACATTCATAAAGACTCCTTCATGTTCATGACAGGTGTTATGTCATGTTTATGACAGTGTCATGTCAGTCTTATGCACACCCCTTCAAATAAAGTGTTACCTATAATTTTTTTTAATTATATTATGTTTGAATATTTTCTGTTTTTAGTTTGTTTAATCAAGTTTTAGTCATTTTGTTGTGTTTTTGTCATCTTTATTCATTTATATATATATGTATACATATATAAATATACGTCCCTCTGGGGACGTTCTGGGAATCAGACGTTCTTGAGTGTTTTCTGTCTTTCTGTGTCACATTCTGTGTGTGAGAAATCACAGGCTGAACGGCTTCCTTTAATATGATTTGTGTTTTTATAATGAAATAGTGCCAAGTTTCTTGGGTTCATTTTTATTTGCAGTCCATAAGAGGAATGGAACGGCCCGATAGCTCTTTGTGAGTGTGTATGTATAATCTCTGTGCGCTTTAATTGGCCTCTCTTCTGTGTGTGCCGTGAGTTCAGGAAAACACACTCGTGAAGCCGGAGAATCGGTGTTTGAGAGGGAAAGACACACGGGGGGATTCCAAGCGTGAAAAGTTGAACTGATATTTATGGCCGGCCTATTAGCAATTAAAGATAACGAAACTCAGAGTCATTACGGCGTGTGACCGGGCCTGTCCCGCGTGTGTGTGTGTGTGTGTGGCAGAGGTGATGTCACCCACCTAATAAGCATTTGATTGGACGCTCTGGAGGTATTAGTTAGAGCGTGCCGGGCACATCCGTGTTTAATGAGGACCAATTTGGGCTGGATATGATGAAACATGTAGAGTTTTCTAAAATAAAGAACCGTCTTCGAGAGCATCAGGACGGACAGCCGTGGCAGTGTGTGGCAGTGTGTGGTAGTGTGTGGCAGTGTGTGGCAGTGTGTGGCAGTGTGTGGTAGTGTGTGGCAGTGTGTGGCAGTGTGTGGCAGTGTGTGGTAGTGTGTGGCAGTGTGTGGTAGTGTGTGGCAGTGGCAGTGTGTGGCAGTGTGTGGCAGTGTGTGGCAGTGTGTGGTAGTGTGTGGCAGTGGCAGTGTGTGGTAGTGTGTGGCAGTGTGTGGCAGTGGCAGTGTGTGGTAGTGTGTGGCAGTGTGTGGCAGTGTGTGGTAGTGTGTGGCAGTGGCAGTGTGTGGTAGTGTGTGGCAGTGGCAGTGTGTGGCAGTGTGTGGCAGTGTGTGGTAGTGTGTGGCAGTGGCAGTGTGTGGTAGTATGTGGCGTTGTGTGGCAGTGGCAGTGTGTGGCAGTGTGTTGCAGTGTGTGGTAGTGTGTGGGAGTGTGTGGCAGTGTGTGGCAGTGTGTGGGAGTGTGTGGCAGTGTGTGGTAGTGTGTGGCAGTGGCAGTGTGTGGTAGTGTGTGGCAGTGTGTGGCAGTGGTAGTGTGTGGTAGTGTGTGGCAGTGTGTGGGAGTGTGTGGCAGTGGTAGTGTGTGGCAGTGTGTGGTAGTGTGTGGGAGTGTGTGGCAGTGTGTGGCAGTGTGTTGCAGTGTGTGGTAGTGTGTGGGAGTGTGTGGCAGTGTGTGGTAGTGTGTGGGAGTGTGTGGCAGTGTGTGGTAGTGTGTGGCAGTGGCAGTGTGTGGTAGTGTGTGGCAGTGTGTGGGAGTGTGTGGCAGTGGTAGTGTGTGGCAGTGTGTGGTAGTGTGTGGGAGTGTGTGGCAGTGTGTGGCAGTGTGTGGGAGTGTGTGGCAGTGTGTGGTAGTGTGTGGGAGTGTGTGGCAGTGTGTGGTAGTGTGTGGCAGTGGCAGTGTGTGGTAGTGTGTGGCAGTGTGTGGCAGTGGTAGTGTGTGGTAGTGTGTGGCAGTGTGTGGGAGTGTGTGGCAGTGGTAGTGTGTGGTAGTGTGTGGTAGTGTGTGGGAGTGTGTGGCAGTGGTAGTGTGTGGTAGTGTGTGGCAGTGTGTGGGAGTGTGTGGCAGTGGTAGTGTGTGGCAGTGTGTGGTAGTGTGTGGGAGTGTGTGGCAGTGTGTGGCAGTGTGTTGCAGTGTGTGGTAGTGTGTGGGAGTGTGTGGCAGTGTGTGGTAGTGTGTGGGAGTGTGTGGCAGTGTGTTGCAGTGTGTGGTAGTGTGTGGGAGTGTGTGGCAGTGTGTGGTAGTGTGTGGTAGTGTGTGGCAGTGTGTGGTAGTGTGTGGGAGTGTGTGGCAGTGTGTGGCAGTGTGTTGCAGTGTGTGGTAGTGTGTGGCAGTGTGTGGCAGTGGTAGTGTGTGGTAGTGTGTGGCAGTGTGTGGGAGTGTGTGGCAGTGGTAGTGTGTGGCAGTGTGTGGTAGTGTGTGGGAGTGTGTGGCAGTGTGTGGCAGTGTGTTGCAGTGTGTGGTAGTGTGTGGGAGTGTGTGGCAGTGTGTGGTAGTGTGTGGGAGTGTGTGGCAGTGTGTGGTAGTGTGTGGCAGTGGCAGTGTGTGGTAGTGTGTGGCAGTGTGTGGCAGTGGTAGTGTGTGGTAGTGTGTGGCAGTGTGTGGGAGTGTGTGGCAGTGGTAGTGTGTGGCAGTGTGTGGTAGTGTGTGGGAGTGTGTGGCAGTGTGTGGCAGTGTGTGGGAGTGTGTGGCAGTGTGTGGTAGTGTGTGGGAGTGTGTGGCAGTGTGTGGTAGTGTGTGGCAGTGGCAGTGTGTGGTAGTGTGTGGCAGTGTGTGGCAGTGGTAGTGTGTGGTAGTGTGTGGCAGTGTGTGGGAGTGTGTGGCAGTGGTAGTGTGTGGTAGTGTGTGGCAGTGTGTGGTAGTGTGTGGCAGTGTGTGGTAGTGTGTGGCAGTGTGTGGTAGTGTGTGGGAGTGTGTGGCAGTGTGTGGTAGTGTGTGGGAGTGTGTGGCAGTGTGTGGTAGTGTGTGGGAGTGTGTGGCAGTGTGTGGTAGTGTGTGGCAGTGGCAGTGTGTGGTAGTGTGTGGCAGTGTGTGGCAGTGGTAGTGTGTGGGAGTGTGTGGCAGTGTGTGGTAGTGTGTGGCAGTGGCAGTGTGTGGTAGTGTGTGGCAGTGTGTGGCAGTGGTAGTGTGTGGTAGTGTGTGGCAGTGTGTGGCAGTGTGTGGCAGTGTGTGGCAGTGGTAGTGTGTGGGAGTGTGTGGCAGTGTGTGGTAGTGTGTGGCAGTGGCAGTGTGTGGTAGTGTGTGGCAGTGTGTGGCAGTGGCAGTGTGTGGCAGTGTGGCAGTGTGTGGCAGTGTGTGGCAGTGGCAGTGTGTGGCAGTGTGTGGCAGTGTGTTGCAGTGTGTGGTAGTGTGTGGGAGTGTGTTGCAGTGTGTGGTAGTGTGTGGGAGTGTGTGGCAGTGTGTGGTAGTGTGTGGGAGTGTGTGGCAGTGTGTGGTAGTGTGTGGCAGTGGCAGTGTGTGGTAGTGTGTGGCAGTGTGTGGCAGTGGCAGTGTGTGGTAGTGTGTGGCAGTGTGTGGCAGTGTGTGGCAGTGGCAGTGTGTGGCAGTGTGTGGCAGTGTGTGGCAGTGGCAGTGTGTGGCAGTGTGTGGCAGTGTGTTGCAGTGTGTGGCAGTGTGTTGCAGTGTGTGGCAGTGTGTGGTATGTGTGGCAGTGTGTGGCAGTGTGTGGCAGTGTGTGGTAGTGTGTGGCAGTGTGTGGCAGTGTGTGGCAGTGTGTGGTATGTGTGGCAGTGTGTGGCAGTGTGTGGCAGTGTGTGGCAGTGTGTGGTATGTGTGGCAGTGTGTGGCAGTGTGTGGCAGTGTGTGGCAGTGTGTGGTAGTGTGTGGCAGTGTGTGGTAGTGTGTGGCAGTGTGTGGCAGTGTGTGGCAGTGTGTGGTATGTGTGGCAGTGTGTGGCAGTGTGTGGCAGTGTGTGGCAGTGTGTGGCAGTGTGTGGCAGTGTGTGGCAGTGTGTGGTATGTGTGGCAGTGTGTGGCAGTGTGTGGTAGTGTGTGGCAGTGTGTGGCAGTGTGTGGTAGTGTGTGGCAGTGTGTGGCAGTGTGTGGTAGTGTGTGGCAGTGTGTGGTAGTGTGTGGCAGTGTGTGGCAGTGTGTGGTAGTGTGTGGCAGTGTGTGGTAGTGTGTGGCAGTGTGTGGTAGTGTGTGGCAGTGTGTGGTAGTGTGTGGCAATGTGCCATGCGCTTTCTTTCTGCGTCATTACTTACCCAGATCTTTCTGCCCTTAACTCCTGCCATATGGAGAGTTTATATGTTTTTATATAGACAGTGTGTTAAGGCATCAGACGAGAACTTCACACACACAGACAGACAGACAGACACACACACACACACACACAAGCACACACACACACACACAGACACAGACACATACGCGCACACACACACACACACACACACAGACACACACACACACACACACACACACACAGAGAGAGAGAGACACACACACACACACACACACACACACACAGAGACACACACACACACACTTCTGCCTTTAAGTGGTTTCAAACTGGGGACCACAAAGGAGTGCAGAAAAGTTGAGGGAAAAACAGTGTTAAAAGAAAAAGAAGAAGATAAAAAAAATTATTAAATTAAATAAATAATACATCTATGAGTAGAAAATGTTTTATTGTTTTAATACTTTCTAAATCACATGTTGCACATATTTATAATGTCACTTTCTCACAGTAAAATGATTTTGTGTCTTTCTAAAAGAAACTACACAGATGCCTGTCACATGTTAGGATGGGCTTATTCACGTGAGCTGAATATGATCATATTTGGGGTCTGTGACATCTACAATATTAAAGATTTATGCAGTAGAAAAGAAGATCTATAGTCCACCAAAGCCTGATATATTAACATTGCCATAATAAATAAAACACTAAATCTACTCAGAGATTTAAATGCCTATCACAAAGGCAATCCCAGAATGCACTGTAACAGCTCCTCAAATGAACACCAGTTCACACTGGTGATATTACTGCAGTCATTAAGTGTGCTCTCTGTGTAGTGTGCGCCACTTATGGTGTGTGCGACACTTATAAGGTTTTATAGCAGGGCTCGGGTCTCTGACGCGCAGGTCTCTGGTTTGGGACGGTCACATGTTCTCATACGAGGCCCTGAAGGGTTTTTACATCAGAATCCTGTGAACTTTTTCCAGGAGGGCACAGATCAGACCAGAGGACAGAGAAGGGCAGGGCCTCAGGACAGAGAAGGGCAGGGCCTCAGGACAGTGAAGGGCAGGGTCTCGGGACAGAGAAGGACAGGGTCTCAGAACAGAGAAGGGCAGGGTCTCGGAACAGAGAAGGGCAGGGTCTCGGAACAGAGGACAGGGTCTCAGAACAGAGAAGGGCAGGGTCTCGGGACAGAGAAGGGCAGGGCCTCGGGACAGAGAAGGGCAGGGCCTCAGGACAGAGAAGGACAGGGCCTCAGGACAGAGAAGGGCAGGGCCTCAGGACAGAGAAGGGCAGGGCCTCAGGACAGAGAAGGGCAGGGTCTCAGGACAGAGAAGGGCAGGGCCTCAGGACAGAGAAGGGCAGGGCCTCGGGACAGAGAAGGACAGGGCCTCAGGACAGAGAAGGGCAGGGCCTCAGGACAGAGAAGGGCAGGGCCTCAGGACAGAGAAGGGCAGGGCCTCAGGACAGAGAAGGGCAGGGCCTCGGGACAGAGAAGGACAGGGCCTCAGGACAGAGAAGGACAGGGCCTCAGGACAGAGAAGGGCAGGGCCTCAGGACAGAGAAGGGCAGGGCCTCGGGACAGAGAAGGACAGGGCCTCAGGACAGAGAAGGACAGGGTCTCAGGACAGAGAAGGGCAGGGCCTCAGGACAGAGAAGGGCAGGGCCTCAGGACAGAGAAGGGCAGGGCCTCAGGACAGAGAAGGACAGGGCCTCAGGACAGAGAAGGACAGGGCCTCAGGACAGAGAAGGGCAGGGTCTCAGGACAGAGAAGGGCAGGGCCTCAGGACAGAGAAGGGCAGGGCCTCGGGACAGAGAAGGACAGGGCCTCAGGACAGAGAAGGGCAGGGTCTCAGGACAGAGAAGGGCAGGGCCTCAGGACAGAGAAGGGCAGGGTCTCAGGACAGAGAAGGGCAGGGCCTCAGGACAGAGAAGGACAGGGCCTCAGGACAGAGAAGGGCAGGGCCTCAGGACAGAGAAGGGCAGGGTCTCGGGACAGAGAAGGGCAGGGCCTCGGGACAGAGAAGGGCAGGGTCTCAGGAAAGAGAAGGGCAGGGCCTCAGGACAGAGAAGGACAGGGCCTCAGGACAGAGAAGGGCAGGGCCTCAGGACAGAGAAGGGCAGGGCCTCAGGACAGAGAAGGGCAGGGCCTCAGGACAGAGAAGGACAGGGCCTCAGGACAGAGAAGGGCAGGGTCTCAGGACAGAGAAGGGCAGGGCCTCAGGACAGAGAAGGGCAGGGCCTCCGGACAGAGAAGGGCAGGGCCTCGGGACAGAGAAGGACAGGGCCTCAGGACAGAGAAGGACAGGGCCTCAGGACAGAGAAGGGCAGGGTCTCAGGACAGAGAAGGGCAGGGCCTCAGGACAGAGAAGGGCAGGGCCTCAGGACAGAGAAGGGCAGGGCCTCAGGACAGAGAAGGGCAGGGCCTCAGGACAGAGAAGGGCAGGGCCTCAGGACAGAGAAGGGCAGGGCCTCAGGACAGAGAAGGGCAGGGCCTCAGGACAGAGAAGGGCAGGGCCTCAGGACAGAGAAGGACAGGGCCTCAGGACAGAGAAGGGCAGGGTCTCAGGACAGAGAAGGGCAGGGCCTCAGGACAGAGAAGGGCAGGGCCTCAGGACAGAGAAGGGCAGGGCCTCGGGACAGAGAAGGACAGGGCCTCAGGACAGAGAAGGACAGGGCCTCAGGACAGTGAAGGGCAGGGCCTCCGGACAGAGAAGGGCAGGGTCTCAGGACAGAGAAGGGCAGGGTCTCAGGACAGAGAAGGGCAGGGCCTCAGGACAGTGAATGGCAGGGCCTCAGGACAGAGAAGGGCAGGGTCTCAGGACAGAGAAGGGCAGGGCCTCAGGACAGAGAAGGGCAGGGCCTCAGGACAGTGAAGGGCAGGGCCTCAGGACAGAGAAGGGCAGGGCCTCAGGACAGTGAAGGGCAGGGCCTCAGGACAGAGAAGGGCAGGGCCTCAGGACAGAGAAGGGCAGGGCCTCAGGACAGAGAAGGGCAGGGCCTCAGGACAGTGAAGGGCAGGGCCTCAGGACAGAGAAGGGCAGGGTCTCAGGACAGAGAAGGGCAGGGCCTCAGGACAGAGAAGGGCAGGGCCTCAGGACAGAGAAGGGCAGGGCCTCAGGACAGAGAAGGGCAGGGCCTCGGGACAGAGAAGGACAGGGCCTCAGGACAGAGAAGGGCAGGGCCTCAGGACAGAGAAGGGCAGGGTCTCAGGACAGAGAAGGGCAGGGTCTCAGGACAGAGAAGGACAGGGTCTCAGGACAGAGAAGGGCAGGGCCTCAGGACAGAGAAGGGCAGGGCCTCAGGACAGAGAAGGGCAGGGCCTTGGGACAGCCGAGAGAACAGCCGAGCGGCTTCACCTGAGCGTCTCAGAAGGTCATCACACCTCAGCTTCATCCGGAAAGAGGAAGCGTTGACTCCAGCAGACTTTCTCAGGAATCATGTATAATGGTGTCAGAAAGGTCCAGTTCAGCTTGCAGTGCTTTGGTGAATCTAAATGTGTAGAGTATGAAATCATTCTGTCTTTGGATCGCTCCGGGCCTTTCCGAAGTATGTGAGTGGAAAAATCATTGAAACCACAATCATTTCATATTATTATACTTTGAAGGGATGGATTAGTCAAAAATTAACATTCATTATTTACTCACTGTCATGTCACTCTCTTTTTCTGAGATGTCCATCCGCTCTTTCCATACAGTGAAAGTGAAAACAGAACTAATACAGCAATTCATATTGTGTTATATTCCATGTCTAATGTGTGATGACTGAAATATTATCATAATTCACTATAATTATTTGTAGCTGTGAAATCTCATTCCTCTTCTGCATAACTGAACTACATCATAATGTGACGTGTTTTAAATATACGGAAACGCAAATGTTAATATTAATGTTTTGAATTAGTTTTTTTCTGCTTTAATTGTAAAGGTTTAGCAATTTTTAATGTCTATATAGCTTTATTACTTCTTATTTCAGTTTTACTCATTTAAATGTATTTTAGTCCTTTTTTAAATTGTAAATACATTCATTTTATTTCAGTTAGTTATTTCATTTTTTTTTAGCAAAAGTTTTTCTTGGTTTTAGTCAAAACACTTTACAATAAGGTTTCATTAGCAAAGATTAGTTAATTATTTAACTAATTTGAACAATGAGCAATAGTCAAGCAAATCATGGTCTTTATTTACATAACGCTTTACACTTTATACAATACATCCCTTACAGTATTTAATAATCTTTGTTAGAGTTATTAATAAAAACACAACTGTTTATGTCAGCTCAAGTCCAATAAGTAATATGAAGAGATACAGCTTTTGATTTGAATATGTTGAAATGAATCAAAACTGTAGATCCTTAATGTAAAGTGTTAGTGTTTCAGTTTTAGTTGATTATAATAACCTGTTTCAGCTCCGGCAAAACAATAGCCTTCTGCGCAATATTTTCAAGCGCACAAGTGATGAGGAAACCTTCCAGAGCATGTGCAGAAATCATCATATCTGAGTGCAGAACATTAATATTTCACTGCCATTCAAAGCATCTCAACATTAGTGAGTGCATTAACATAAAGAATCCATATGTTTACCATCAGTGTTTTTATTAATAGTGATCTGTCTGAGTTATTGGGCATATTACTAATACAGTAATGCAGCAGCGACTTCATAATTCATGATGAACTGTTGTCAACACACTGCAATATATATAAGACACAATAATGAATATACATTCAGCTCATCGCTGATGTGCGAGCGCCTTCAGCTTCTTCTTCCACACCAGTCACAAGTGGAACTGAATCTGTTCTTAAAAACATACATCAGAAGTTCCCGGCGCAGACATGAGGAGATGATGCAGACGTCCAGCTCTGCTTTATTAGAAGAGTCTGTATCTTCAGGAGAACCGAGATGAACTCTGCCGTGGTGTGTCCCATCACGAACACACAGCTTTATGATTCCAGCGTGACACGGCTTTATGTCTTCAGGGCACCGGAGACAAATCTGAGAAATAAAAACCAACAAATGAGCCTGATCAATATTAAAGCTCTTTATGTTTTAGATTCCCATGTTCAGAATCCGCATAAACGGCACATTATTCCAAACAAACATCATCGCCTGTGGGTGAAAGAGTGAATTCTGATGAAGAGATGTTTGTTATTTCTCTCTTTATGTGCATTATGAGCTCAAAATCAAGACGAATGCAACATTAATATACTGGAGACTTGTTATTATCCCCTAGTTCTGAGCATATTAATTCAGAACTCCATTTAGTGGCACGAATATCCAATAATCAATTAGGAGACCAGACATATTTCTATAAGACTTCAGCAGTGCATCCTACTTTATTTGTATTTGTTTATTCAGTTATCTGCTTACTTATTTATTTACCTGTTTATTATTTAATGGATTAATCCTCCTCCAGAGAGTCCAGGCTGTGGAAGTTTCAGCGCCTCAGTAATATTCACATCGCTGGCCGGGGTTTCTGTGGGCCGGTTTATGTAGGTTACCATCGCTAAGTTAATATGCAAATTGCCTTATCAGCTGGGACTCACAAACAGACAGCGTTCTGATTGATTTAATAAACTGCTTTATCTTTCAAAGTGTTAATTAGCCGAGATGGGCCGCGCTTTCAATGTCGTCTTTCTGCGCTGCGTAACAAGAGCATTACAGAGGTCCGTCTTCTGCAGCTTTACACGCACTAAAACCCATTTAAACACGTTTAAAAGCCCAGAACGCCTGCAAACTCAGCGCTGCGTATCTCGTGTGCTTCAGATGTTGTTAAAGTTATAGAATTTGAGAGCAGTTTTGAAGGTCTCCGTCTGCATTTTCTCTCACGAACGCGAGGATATCACTACATTTCCAGAGCAGTGTCTGGTGTATTTGTGAACATCATTACTGTGATTGCGTGTAAAACTGATTTCTAATGTGATTTCTTTTGTTACTGTTGTTCCAGGTCAGAAACCAATGACGGATTGTGTCAGAAATGTCATCGAAATTAGTACGAATGCTCACAAAATTCAAGATATGATTGAAAAAAAGTACTTGTTTGAGATCTTGTTTTTTTTATATTATAACATATATTAAGTGATATGATAGGAGAGCTGTATTGAATATGAGCACAATGCAAATGTGATATTGATTTTATACAAACATTCACTGCATAAAATGCTACTTTTAAAACAGTATTTATGCAGTCAGCTCTGCCGCCTCTGCAGTGCAAAGATGAGTTCTGTTGTTAGTGATTTCATTTGATTGTTAACAGGTTTATATAGTGTCTTATTCTAATGAAATTAATTGGTTAAATATACGATTTCTCAAGCAGTAAATGTGGAAATTCAGATTAATTTAAGGAGCGCTGGTTTTGGTCTTGGTTTCAACACACACAAGTCTTGTTCTAGTCTATGGTCTTGGTTTCAACACACACTGGTTTTGGTCTTGGTTTCAACACACACTGGTTTTGGTCTTGGTTTCAACACACACAAGTCTTGTTCTAGTCTATGGTCTTGGTTTCAACACACACTGGTTTTGGTCTTGGTTTCAACACACACTGGTTTTGGTCTTGGTTTCAACACACACTGGTTTTGGTCTTGGTTTCAACACACACAAGTCTTGTTCTAGTCTATGGTCTTGGTTTCAACACACACTGGTTTTGGTCTTGGTTTCAACACACACAAGTCTTGTTCTAGTCTATGGTCTCGGTTTCAACACACACTGGTTTTGGTCTTGGTTTCAACACACACAAGTCTTGTTCTAGTCTATGGTCTTGGTTTCAACACACACTGGTTTTGGTCTTGGTTTCAACACACACAAGTCTTGTTCTAGTCTATGGTCTTGGTTTCAACACACACTGGTTTTGGTCTTGGTTTCAACACACACAAGTCTTGTTCTAGTCTATGGTCTTGGTTTCAACACACACTGGTTTTGGTCTTGGTTTCAACACACACTGGTTTTGGTCTTGGTTTCAACACACACTGGTTTTGGTCTTGGTTTCAACACACACAAGTCTTGTTCTAGTCTATGGTCTTGGTTTCAACACACACTGGTTTTGGTCTTGGTTTCAACACACACAAGTCTTGTTCTAGTCTATGGTCTCGGTTTCAACACACACTGGTTTTGGTCTTGGTTTCAACACACACAAGTCTTGTTCTAGTCTATGGTCTTGGTTTCAACACACACTGGTTTTGGTCTTGGTTTCAACACACACAAGTCTTGTTCTAGTCTATGGTCTTGGTTTCAACACACACTGGTTTTGGTCTTGGTTTCAACACACACAAGTCTTGTTCTAGTCTATGGTCTTGGTTTCAACACACACTGGTTTTGGTCTTGGTTTCAACACACACTGGTTTTGGTCTTGGTTTCAACACACACTGGTTTTGGTCTTGGTTTCAACACACACAAGTCTTGTTCTAGTCTATGGTCTTGGTTTCAACACACACTGGTTTTGGTCTTGGTTTCAACACACACAAGTCTTGTTCTAGTCTATGGTCTCGGTTTCAACACACACTGGTTTTGGTCTTGGTTTCAACACACACAAGTCTTGTTCTAGTCTATGGTCTTGGTTTCAACACACACTGGTTTTGGTCTTGGTTTCAACACACACAAGTCTTGTTCTAGTCTATGGTCTTGGTTTCAACACACACTGGTTTTGGTCTTGGTTTCAACACACACAAGTCTTGTTCTAGTCTATGGTCTTGGTTTCAACACACACTGGTTTTGGTCTTGGTTTCAACACACACTGGTTTTGGTCTTGGTTTCAACACACACTGGTTTTGGTCTTGGTTTCAACACACACAAGTCTTGTTCTAGTCTATGGTCTTGGTTTCAACACACACTGGTTTTGGTCTTGGTTTCAACACACACAAGTCTTGTTCTAGTCTATGGTCTCGGTTTCAACACACACTGGTTTTGGTCTTGGTTTCAACACACACAAGTCTTGTTCTAGTCTATGGTCTTGGTTTCAACACACACTGGTTTTGGTCTTGGTTTCAACACACACAAGTCTTGTTCTAGTCTATGGTCTCGGTTTCAACACACACTGGTTTTGGTCTTGGTTTCAACACACACAAGTCTTGTTCTAGTCTATGGTCTTGGTTTCAACACACACTGGTTTTGGTCTTGGTTTCAACACACACAAGTCTTGTTCTAGTCTATGGTCTCGGTTTCAACACACACTGGTTTTGGTCTTGGTTTCAACACACACAAGTCTTGTTCTAGTCTATGGTCTCGGTTTCAACACACACTGGTTTTGGTCTTGGTTTCAACACACACAAGTCTTGTTCTAGTCTATGGTCTCGGTTTCAACACACACTGGTTTTGGTCTTGGTTTCAACACACACAAGTCTTGTTCTAGTCTATGGTCTCGGTTTCAACACACACTGGTTTTGGTCTTGGTTTCAACACACACAAGTCTTGTTCTAGTCTATGGTCTCGGTTTCAACACACACTGGTTTTGGTCTTGGTTTCAACACACACAAGTCTTGTTCTAGTCTATGGTCTCGGTTTCAACACACACTGGTTTTGGTCTTGGTTTCAACACAGACAAGTCTTGTTCTAGTCTATGGTCTTGGTTTCAACACACACTGGTTTTGGTCTTGGTTTCAACACACACAAGTCTTGTTCTAGTATATGGTCTTGGTTTCAAAACACACTGGTTTTGGTCTTGGTTTCAACACACACAAGTCTTGTTTTGGTGTTGGTCTGCTCTTGGTCTCAGCCTCTCAAAGTCTTGGTCTTGACTTGGTTTAAGTTTAGGTGGTCCTGACTAACACACTAGTTAATATATAAAAATATCATAGAATATCAATTCCATCATAATATTATAACTTACTATCAAAGCAAAATAGAGCTCAAAACTGAACACTGGTCTTGCCTTTAGAGTCTTAAAAAATAAATGTGGCCTGTTAATAATGATGGCTTTAAAATGTCAATGTTTCAGTATTACTACTCGTTATATGTTCAAAAGTAGAAGTGTAAAGTGAACAGTATTGATGTGGGAGGTATTTACCAACCCTCCTGAAACTCCAGAGAAGACAGCAGGAGATCAAGGAGAAACAATCAGGATATTAAAGACATCTCATCTGTGATTTTTGTTGTCATACATGAGGGAATCCCCACACCTTTCCAAAGCTCTCTCTCTCTCTCTCTCTCTCTCTCTCTCTCTCTCTCTCTCTTTCTCTTTCTCTCTCTCTCTCTCTCTCTCTCTCATTCCCTCGGAGTGATCTGAGCTCGTGTCTGTTTGTAGCAATCGGTGGGATGATTTTTGATGTCTTCCAGTCGGACACTTCTAGGGAATATTTTTCTACTCCTCTATCCCAGAGCAATCGGAATAATTTTGAAGCGCATATTTTAATTCTCGATCTATCTTTGATGTCTTATTTGTGTGAATATTTCTCTTTCTGTCAGGTCCTGGTAGCACGTCACACGCGGTTGGGAGGGTTTCTTTTTCCGAGCATCAAAGTAAAATCCCACATGCATAAATTCAAGCAAACATAAAACACAAAAGTAACAGAAAGACGAATAAACCAAGAGAGAGTCACACTCCAAAGTCAACTTAAAACGGCGTCTCTGTTGTGCGTCTCTCCAATGATCTCGGAGTCTAATTAGCGCAAAACTTTCCGTCTCTAACGAAGGCGAGAGCCGATGTTGGGATTGAGATTATTCACCTTCTGTCAATCGGAAAAAAAACTTGAGAGCTGCCATATCATTATAGGAAACGTAACCTGTGCAATTAGGAGAGTGAAAAATGACCAAGCGAGTGGTAAGCAGAACGAGGCGAGTGTAACACCACTAATTATTGACTGTCCGCTCACAGGCTTCATTAGGACGCCTGAGCCTCTAATTTGTTTTGCTGTGACATTCATCATATACTGTCGGTAACCTTTAATTCATCTATTGTTAGCACTTTTGTGTGCTGAAGTAAGGGCTTGTACAGTGTTTGTGTGTGAGTTTGGGCTGAGGGAGAATCGGTGTAAATTGGCATCAAGTTTCTTTTGCGAGAACTAGCATTTGGACGGATGAGCCTCTCTCCTAATTCTCAACAGAGATAAAAACATGCAAAGACAAAAGAACAACATGAAGCTTGGAGTCGTGAGCAGGACCAGATCTTCTGATCAGTTATTGGTCATGTTGTGATGGATCTGGACGAAAACATCCATGCTGACAGAAATGCGTTCTACAAAGCGTTACTTCGGAATGTTCAAAATGTCCCGTTTTCTTAAACATTCTATAATGTTTTTCTTGGTTATGTGAATGTTAATGGAACATTACATTGTATCATTCTTCAAACATAATGGAATGTTACTTTTAAATGTTCTCTGAACATTCTGAAACAAGTAGATACATTTAAAAAAAACATCCAACTGAAACGTTTCAGAAGAAAAACGTTCCCTGAACGATGCATTTGTGCTAACATTTTGAGAATGTAATTAAAAACCAGAGAACTTTGAATGAATGTTCTATTAATGTTACTGGAAGAACTTTGGGATAATCTTGCCAGAACGTTCCCTGTTCTCTGGGATAAGATCAATTAAAGGGATACTTCACCACAAAATAAAGGTTCTGCCATCATTGACTCTCCCTCATGTCTTTCCAGATCAAAATGTGTTTTAGTCTGAGCTTAGCAGGATTTTCATGCTCGTTTCAATACTTAATTTTACTGCCAAGATCAAAGTGTGATCAAAAAATATTTTGTTTATAGATGCACAGTTGTCCATATGACTTGTGCTCTCAATTTGCTTGGCAATTTGAGTGAGGAATAGAATTAAAGTATTCATAAATAATCAAAGCTGTCAAATTACATTGACTCTTCAATTAAAAGCTCATGCCAGGACTGACATCATATGGGTTCTCATGCGTCACATGACCGATTGCAACTCAATTAAAAATGTCAATGCGAATAATAGCGTAGAAACATTTCAGAAAAAAATAACATGGTCATTTTTTTTCCAGAACTCAAAAAATGGTGAGATTTGCATTTGTCAGAGCGGTTTCATCCGCATTAATTAGAAGGTCTGGCTTCTTTAATTGTGAAAGGGAATAAATAAATATGTTAAGCAGAAAAATAAATAAGCGAATATATTAGAGAGCCAACAAACAAATAAATAAATAACCGAGGGAACTGAAGAAAATGGTGAAAGTTGTGGCGTCAAACTTTGCATCGATAATGACGCGTTAATCGCGCGGTCTGTGAAATGTGGCGTTTTGAACGTAGCGAGCGCGCGGATGCTGGAAATCTAATGCAAATAAGTCCTGGCCCCTGTGGTCCTTGAACTGTTCCTCTCTGATAACCCAATTATTGTCTCAAGAGCTGTGTCAATAGCTCTAGCCATCTCCTCTTCAGCAAATCAGTCCTGTAACCTCCAGCACTTTACATTTGATTCTGCCATTTTTTGACAGTTCAAAGCAATCAACCGCGGCCTCACAAGGACAGGGATTGATTTTGTGTTCCCGCTTATCATGCTAATTCACAGAAAATCAGCCTTTTCATCCCGGCGTCTGATTGCGGCTCCTGGAGGAGGCTTGAACTGCGCAGACTCTGAGAGACGACACACACACACACACACACTCTGAGACGAGAGTAAGTGTTTCTACAGCGCTTTAACCGGATCTTCTCCTGTCAGTTCCTCTGAAGATTCATCTGATGTGATGATATCAACAAGTATCTGCACAAACACACACACACACACACACACACATGCACACATGCATAAAACTGATCAAATGTATCATTTAAATGCTGTGTATCAATTACAGCATGTGCCAAATATATTTTATAATTATAAATAAATAATGCGTGAACAAAGCCCGTGTGCTGACTGATGACCAGAGGAAGATCCACATGTTCCTGGATAGGACGGATCAGACAGATGTTTCTGGATCCCTTCACCGTGAGAGCGTTCCTGGGCCGCTCTAAAACACAGCAGTGTGTGTAATGTGTTGACGGCTCTCACACACTCGACGTCACCGCGCCGTTTAATTGCCTGTGACCCCGTGACCCTCGCGTCCGCAAAGTGCCTTAAACCGAGAGATGACAGACTCTTAAAACAGGTTTCGTGATCACGATTAGACAACAAAGCCCAAAGTTTCTCCTTATTCTTCAGAGGCGCCACGGACGCGCCATTTTGGGTCGGTTCCCT
Organism: Semotilus atromaculatus; assembly: GCA_031834385.1. NCBI lineage: Eukaryota > Metazoa > Chordata > Actinopteri > Cypriniformes > Leuciscidae > Semotilus > Semotilus atromaculatus. The sequence continues at coordinate 136,264 of JAULUF010000099.1, forward strand.
TAATTATTGCTTTGAAGGAGGCTTGTTTATTATACAAAATGGGGTCCGCGATGGCGCTCTCCAAAGACACACACATCAAACTTCGAGGGCTTTTCACTGCCGCGTTTCACAGCGCAAATGACTTTCATTAAAGTACCTCTACCTTTCATGTTAAAGAGAAAAACACACTGATGTCCTTTCATGTCTCCATTTTTCACATCACGTCTCCGCGAATCTAATCAAATAAAGAACAGCCTTGCAATTTCTACAAACATGTGATGAATTAAATAATTAAAAATGCAGATTTGAGTCTGTCTAATGAATCTCAGGAGAGGGTTTAAAGGTTTCCCGCTTCATTACACTTTAAAATCTTCCGTGTGTGTGAACGTGTTTACCGACTTCCTCTTTTCCTTTGATTTTTTCCCTTCATAATCAAATCATTAATCTGTCCTTCTCCGCCTCACAATTCAAACAGTGTTAATTGTTCCAACACATTGGCTAAATTACAGATAACAAGTGTAGGCCGTCCAAACGCAGTCGTGCTGGTTTTGGGTTGGAAATAAACTTCATGAAGTCTCACACTTACATCGGTTCAGTTTAACCGTCTCAGTTCTGCTTATCGATTCCTCATTTACATTCCAATAAGGTAAAAAAAAAATATTAAAAAAAAATTCACATTTAGTCTTATTGCAAACCATTTAATTGTAGCTGAATATCATGAGCAAAAATCGACAGGCTGAAGAACACTCACACGAGGAGCGTTTGCCTGTGGTTTAAAACCACCATAGAAGAACATCTAATATACACTTCAAGCATTATCACAGACAATAAACACTCAGTAATGAAAAAAGAACAAATAAAAAATGAGCAATCACAACAAATAGATACAACTGAACAAATATGCGACTGAAATAGTGTTTTAAGATTGTGAGGTGTTCAGGTTCATAAACTGTAACCAAATGTAAAATAACTGCACTTTATAAATAAAATATTGCCTACATTACAAATATAGTTACAAAAGTGATTCAGCCAAGAACGAGTGAATTTTCTCTTTGTCTTCTGTTGTGTGATTAGCGTTATTATAGAGACGCAGGAATATTAGTGTTATTATAGAGACGCAGGAATATTAGTGTTTTTATAGAGACGCAGGAATGTTAGTGTTATTATAGAGACGCAGGAATATTAGTGTTTTTATTGAGACGCAGGAATGTTAGTGTTCTTATAGAGACGCAGGAATATTAGTGTTCTTATAGAGACGCAGGAATGTTAGTGTTATTATAGAGACGCAGGAATATTAGTGTTTTTATAGAGACGCAGGAATATTAGGCTGCTGTCACTTTAAGAGTTGCCAATATAGTTAGCCCTACACATTATGATTTTGATGTTTTAAAATCAAACTAGAAATACTTTTTCTGTGAGTGCGCTTTGGATGTGTTTCACACAGAAAACAGCGAGTCGTCTCGCGCTGGAATGGTTTAAAGTCGAATTGAAATGCTCAAAGGAATCGATAAGAGGAATCGAATTGTTAATTTTATAACAAGTGTCTGAATCCCGACCTCAAGTAGGCCTAATTCTGGAATCAATTTTCAGTTCCCAACCCTACGCAATTACAAATCTCTTCCCAAAACTGTTTTGCAGAAGTGGACTTTCCACTTTTTCCTCGTTTCTTTATGCAGCTCAAGCGTCTCTGATGAAAATGTCCTCGGAATACCTGTGCGGGGAACACGCGTGCGCTCGCGAGTCTGCCATATGTCCCACACACTCCGATGTGCACTTCCAGCGAAGAGCAAACGTCTCTTCCATTAGTGGAGAAGAGATTTGTCATTATTTGTCCGCGAGCTCTCGCACGCCTGAAGTGCTCGGCTGAAGTGATTAGGTGTAGCCTTGCACACACACACACACACACACACACACACACTCATTTCCGCACGGCGTTCCCGACTGGAATTACTCTCACACACTCATTTCAGGCTGACGCCGGCGCTCCTGTTTCGGCATGTAGAAGAACCGCGGGAGAAGCGACACCTGCCAGAACTTCTGATTACTGCTGAAACAAGACGAGTGGGTTATTATGGGATGCTTCCGGATCCGATCGGGCCTGGGAGCGTGGTGTTCTCCGTCCGAGGGCAGGTGGAGGTCTGATGGAGCCCGCCGGGTTGGGTTCAGCGCCGGGCCTGTCAGCACTCGCTCCGCTATTCATAGAGTCCAGATATCACACACGTCTACTCGTGTTAAGAGGAGATTATAATGAGGAGGGGGACATGATTGCATGAGACACACACACACTCGTGTCCAGGTGTTGGAGCGGCACACACACGACACACTCATGTACGATTCTGAAGTTTGACTGAGACTCGTTTGCAACATTAAAGTACATCGATGTGCAACTAACACAAACCACAGAGCAGGACTGAACAGTTTATGAATACGTGTTTCGTGACACACATACTTGTGCTTGTGATGCATTTAGTCAAATAAAACATTATTTATTAATTTATGTTATTAATTCAATTCAATTCACATTTATGTGTATAGCGCTTTTCACAATACACATCATTTCAAAGCAGCTTTACAGAAAATGCATGAGTCCACATTACAGTTTACAGTGATCTGTTATCAGATGCATTTCAGAAATGTACATAATCACAGTTAGCTAAAGATGTATTCAATTATACAATGTAGTAATATGAGGCAGAAACAATGAGCTCATCATCCATACTTGTGTGTTAACAAATGATAATGACATAGCATAACATTAATGGATGTTAACCAGTGTTGCAATCTAAATGATCTAAAAAATATATTATTTAGCATCACTGAATTAACATAAAGACATTCATTTATATCAACAAAAATGGGTTACAATGATTTTACAATGTAGTATCAGTACAGCAACAATGTAACAGCTGACTTTCAAATACACTAAGACGATCTCATAAACCACCTAGCAACGCCCTGGCAACCACCCTAGCCCTTCCGCGCGGCCGTGGGATCCGCATGGGTAACCGCGCTCACTAACTGTACAAATGCAGTTAATTTTCATATTCCTCATGCCAGCTGCCAGAGCGCAGTAATTTGTCAGGAAAAAATTCACACAAGTCAGTTTGTTTCTTGCCAAGAATACTAATTAAAATGGGACCGGCTTAAACTTTGAATAGTTACAGATAAGGAATTAAATTTCACAGTTTTAAAATGATGATGATTGTGTGTTTGCGACTTTGGCAGCGGCGTCAGCCAGAGGAAAAGTCTCTGTTGTGATTGTGTCTGCGCTCACCTTAGAGGCAACAACCTGCTCCAGCGTCTGGTGTGTGTGTGACTCCATCACTCATGCACGCTCCGACACACACACACACACACACATGGATCATAAACACAGTTGGGGATGTTCTGCGTGAGCATCAGTGAGAAGGCTTTCAGAGGCCTGGTTCTGTCTGGGATTGTGTACAGGCTCTTGTTTTTGGAAACAAAATACTTTAAGAGCAGAAATAGACGAGGACATCCCAGACCAGGGTTTTCAGGAGACTGGACATCATCCAGCTCAACATCTCGGGAACTCCTTCGTTGCAACATACATAATGCATTGCAAAAGTATTTTTAATGCATTGATAATGCACCATATAATACATTGCAAAAGTATTTTTAATGCATTGATAATGCACCATATAATACATTGCAAAAGTATTTTTAATGCATTGATAATGCACCATATAATACATTGCAAAAGTATTTTTAATGCATTGATAATGCACCATATAATGCATTGTAAAAGTTTTATTTTAGAGTGTCCTTGTTACATATGTTACATGTACTTACCGTAGTAATAACAGTAAATGATGTAGAATTACATGCAACTGAAACTCACCCAAACCCTAATCATACCCTAACCCTATAGAAAGTACATCATCACTCAGTCCTTAAATATATAATTACACTGTAACAATGACACATTAAAATGAAGTGTATTATGCATTATGCATTTGGTCTCATTAATTGTAAACATAGTAATACTACATTATAATATTCATTGTTACACTTTTAGAAAGTGTAATGCATTAAAACACATGACAAACAACCAATTTCAAATATTATGCATTTTAGGTTATTGCATAATTATTTGTTATTAATGCATTACACATAAAGTTTTACCAAAATCCCAGTATGTGAAGTTAAGCATTTGTTTAGAGAAAGTGTTTGAAGAAGTGTTTATTAAAGCACAAACACAAACTATATTGTAGAAACTATAGACCCCCCCCCCCCCAAAAAAAATACACAAATACTGCAGTTAGTGTTACTATAACACAACTAACGTTTAGTCAGCACTGAAAGATGCATTTGAAGGAGATCCCATGTACATTTATTATGATTTTAACAGTAACTCTGTGGTATTTTGTGACACTTATGACAGTCGCTTTATCTTCCCCATCCGACTGTTACTCTGAGTATTCTGTCATGCATTGCTGTGCATTCAGTCTGTTATGTGTTTTTGTGACGATAAATCAGGCGATGAGCAGCAGACGACCTCAAGCTTTAATGCAAGCGCCTCGTGTTCTGCTTTAGGGGCTCAGATGAAGATTTGCAGTGTCACACTGATGTCTGGAAATGGTTTTGCTTCTAATTAATGATATTTTGTCTCTTGTCATCCGACGATGACTCTGACCTTCGGACGATGTCACAGTGAAAAGGTCGAAGCCCTGGAGCCTGACGAGCTTTACATTCACATGCAGGACAACAAACTATATTTCATGCCATTTGTTGGATTTAATGAACTTGTGTAAATGAATTTGTGTGATTGAAGCTTCCAACAGACGTCCATGAGTTCTGCACAGAACACAACACTAGATATGCTCAGAATTCTTCAATATTTTGGCTAATTCAGCAACCAATACGAGTACAGTACTCAAATATTACTATTTTTCTTTGTTTAAACCATTTTTCAACCACGTTTTCTGGCTGTGATGTTGCTGACAAACATTATTATATATATATATATATATATATGACTGTCCTCTTTATATATCATTGTTATTTATTTATGACTTAAATTCAAAATCACTGGTGAAAGTTGTGAAATCTTCAGTTGCAATGAACAAGCTTTCAAAATACATTGTATTGAAAAAGATAATGTCTTTTTGATTCAAAAATTAATGCATCAAAGTGTTAAATTCATTCCACAGCTTTTCGTCCAAAAATCATCACAGAAAATGCACAAATGTTGGTAGATTCCATCTGCGCTTAATTATCAGTAATTATCATTGGATTCGTCTAACAAGCATGACGTCATTGAATGATAAAAGATTAAGAAAACAAGACGCATAAATAAAAACAATTATGAGCGTAAGACATGATCCCGCCGGTAAACAGTGAAGGAGCCAGCACACTTTGCCCCGCCCACTCTCGAGTAATTAACACGCTGATTAAGGTAACGAGCCAGTGTTGAAGAGAGAGGGGCGGAGAGATCTGATGACCTCGCTCATTATTATTTCTGCTTAATGACGACATCCTTCAGATAAACCAGTGTAAACTCATTAAAACATGAGTGAACGACAGCGCTCGTTTAAATCATTTGTTCCCCTACAAATTATTCACAAATATTCCAGAGATTATTTCTCTAATCAAACTAAACATGTTTTTGGATATACCGTTTTATTCTATAATCAATTTATCGCTTTTTCCTGAGTCTTCATTTTCTATCCTCTTAGGCGTTGTTAACGAAAGCCAATTCCTTAATGACATCATGCGACTGTACAGGAAGTGACATCATTCATGGTTGAACTGTCAGTTCCTCAATGAGCAGAGACCAGCTTTAACTCTTTATTTATTTTATTACTATGTTATTACTCTTGTAAGACTAACTTATTTTATGAAGCTTCTGGCGTTTGATTGGGTCTGAGAAGTGTGAGTGATTGGTTGTATGATTTTCTTGCTGTCATGTTTTGACTTTATTTTATGTTTCTATGTATTTTAGTGTTATTTACTATTTATGGACAGCTCTTTGGTCCATTCTAAAGGTTTTGAAAGTGCTTTATAAATAAAAGTTGAAAGATGAGTTAAGTTTATTTGCATCCGGTTCTCAATCTAAATAAATTGGTGAAAGACTCACTTGGAAAGAATTTTCACTCCGAAAGTATTAGTACATTTCACAAAGAATAACAAAGAAATGTTTGCATAAATAACAAGTTTTAGTTTATAAAGCTGAAGATCTACACTAGAAAAACCTCCTTAATGTATGACTCTGTTTAAAAGGCTCTGTGGAGCAGC
>JAULUF010000101.1:0-175000 GCA_031834385.1 Semotilus atromaculatus
CCTTGCGCGGGCTGTAACGCATAGTGGGTGCGAAGCACCCCCATTGGGCGTGACGTCATGCGGCGCTCAGTGGTAGGCTGCTGCAGTTGCCACAGGGCAGCCAGCTGCTACACAGCGTTGACAATAAATACAAAATTAAGGATAATTTTTGGCTTCATATCTCGAGAAAGATGAACTTTACCCGTAGCATAAGCTTCTTACGCAATACTCGTTCCCTCTTCTAGAGAGAACCAAGGTTACGTTAGGTAAGCGAGTACGTTTTTCTGTATTTGTCAGATTACTGAAACTCTTAATTGCTTTTTCCTGCCAGTCCTGTTTCTCTCTATTGTAAGTTAAATGAATCAGATTACTGAAACTCTTGGGAGCTTTTGTATCACAGCGGGAGAGTCCTGCCATTCCTGTTCTTGAGTCTCAGTGTTTGAATAGTTATGCTGATTGGATTAGGATTGGTAACACTCTCAGTCTAGGACGGGTTTTCCTAAACCTGTATACGTCATTTACATGCTTTGTAAATCCCTCCCCTTATAATGTTATAAATTACAAGGGAACGTTTCCCTTAGTTCAGACTCGAGACTTGACTTGGAAGACTACAGCAACACACAGCTTGTGCTCTCAATAAAGAATCCTGCTTAAGATACAATCCGAGTCTCCTGGTCTTTGCTACTGAGTTTCCTACACTTTAGAAGGAAAAAGTTCACAACAGTAACATCCAACTTAATCACCTGCATTTATCAGTATTATGCACTTTATGCATCCACTCATGGCACTCATTTAGTAGTTGTGATATTTTTGTACATAATTCCTGTAACCCTTCAATTTACATAATATTTATTTATTCGATCACCCATGACTGTTGAGGTGAAATTCTTCATCTGGCACCCTGAGGTGGGTTTAGAACAACAATAACTTGGTTAAACACACTGTGAATGGCCCCAGACAGTACAATAAAATTAAACATCAAAAGTCATTAAAATAAGAAAACATATGGAACCATTTGTATGTGCAATTTACTCAGAATCTGCAACTAGAATGATGTTACTCAATAGAATCAATAAGGACTTTATTTTTTTATATTTTTTTTATAAATCTGTGACAACCACAAATGCACAATTATTTTAAAACATTTATTCAAAGTACTGACATTCTAAACCAGAAAGCAGGAGAATTCTGAATTTTCTAAAAAACAAAACAAATGCAAGTTACACAAACACTTATTGACAGGAAAACAGCTTAATTGCAGATAATAAAATAAAAAATAAAATGCATGAATACATTAATAGTAAGCAACCTACGATTTGTTTAGTATATTTTGTCAAGTACAAGCTGATTCAATGGCTTTTAATAATTCATGACAGTGTTTCACATTAACACAGGGCCTGGCTCATGCCATTTCTGTCCATTTTAAACATAGTCAGTTGGTCATATGGTAATTTATCAGAAATCATAAGTCAAGGTGCTCCAATCTGTACATGTGTTAGCATAATTTCCAGAGAAAACAAATATTAGTATCTATGTCGTTTGTTGTTCGGCCCATCAAAGTTGCCCCCAACTGGACTTCCTCTCCCAAAGCCACTTTGGCCGACCACACCAGGAACAGGACCTGCCCCAGCCACCATGGGTGAGTGCTGCTGCTGCTGAGGGGAGTCAACACCAGTCCGCCCACCCACGGGAGAACCCATCAAAAGACCACCTCCTTCAGAAAACTGCTCATTATGCTGAATATAAAAAATAGGTAGGGCATATTTGTAGCAAGCAATTGTTTGAATATGATGCCATTTTACAATACTTTAGTTGTTGCATAAACAAGTTGTCCAAAAATAAGCAAAAATGTCAAATGTTAAATTATTGACTATATTTTGAGCCGAAGGTCTTGTTAATAATTTTAAGTTTTATTCAAGGTAATTAAAGCAACAGTTTTTCAATAATGAATGAATATGTAAATGTATGGTAGTTTGATAAAAGGCGCCCCTGCTGTTGGGGCCAAAAGGACAATAATTAACATGAGAGTAAATAGCTGGTTGACCTTTCCAGCTGTTGAAATGACATGGTTAGATTCAGATGGTAAATATCATATATCAAATTGTTCACAATCACAATCACAATCATCATATTTATAATGAAACCATCATATTTAAAAAATGATATTAATCATATAATAAAATATCATATTTATTTGCTTTTTTAAATAATTTTGTTTCTGTACATTGAACATGCACTATATTGCCAAAAGTTTTGTGACGCCTGCCTTTACATACACATGAACTTTAATGACATCCCAATCTTAATCTGTAAGGTTTAATATGGAGTTGGCCCACCCATTGCAGCTATAACAGCTTCAACTCTTCTGGGAAGGCTTCCCACAAGGTTTAGGAGTGTGCTTATTGGAATTCTTGAAGCACATTTGTGCGGTCAGGCACTGATGTTAGACGAGAAGGTCTGGTTTACAGTCTCCGCTCTAATTCATCCCAAAGGTGTTCTTTCGGGTTGAGGTCAGGACAGGCCAGTCAAGTTCCTCCACACCAAACTCGCTCATCGATGTCTTTATGTACCTTGCTTTGTGCACTGGTGAGTAGTCATGTTGGAACAGGAAGGGCCCATCCCCAAACTGTTCCCACAAAGTTAGGGAGCATGAAATTGTTCAAAATGTATTGTTATGCTGAAGCTTTAAAGGGACACTTCACCCATTTGCATTAAGCTTTGTATCTTTAGAAACCCAGTCATATTTTTGAATGGCCATGGTTTATTCCCTTATTTTTCCCTCAGATGGGAGAAATAAGGTTTTAAGTGTTCCACTTCCTGCTTTTTATGATGTAAAAATCATCATTTTGCATCATAAAAAGCAGGAAGTCCCATTTCTTTGTATAAGGGTTAAGACTACAAACATTAGCTCATCATTTATCCAAGGGGTGGGGCCCACTCACGCTACAGACCTATTACAGATCAGTGGGTGGGACTTCACTTGCAGAAACTAAAAGCAATATCCGCCATCTTGTTTGGAAGCTAAGCTAGCAAGCGCTGTGGAGCCAGATAGGAAGACAATGACGGAAGGAAATAAACATCAAATCATGATATGGAAGAAGAGGATTTTGAAAGTCTTTTGACGACACAACCAGTCCACCTGAACTAGAGCCAGTGCGGGCTCCTCGGCAGGCCTTCTGCATCGGCTGCAGAAGGCACAGCAGTCGCGTCCTGTTCCTCCATCAGCTGATGCAGAAGACCTGCCTGTCGCGGACGAGTGCCCACACTGGCTCGAGTTCAGGCGGACTGGTCATGTCGTTCTACCCGCTTGTGTCGGCAATCCAACTCTTCGCTATATTGCGGCTCGTAAAGATAGCCATCGAACATCGACTTCCATATCATGTTTATTTCTTCGCTATATTACGGCTCGTAAAGATAGCTTGTGTCGGCAATCTGACTGAAATATCCTGCTCCAGATAGCCAGTACTGCGGGCACCAATAAGGTAGCTTGGGATGAACTATTGTTTGTTACTATTGTATTGTTGAACTTTTATTGTTAACATAATTATTTTTTGTTGATATAATTATTTAAATAAATGGTTCACATTTACGTTGATGTTTTCCTTATTAGTGTTCTATTCCAAGTGTATGTTAGATACATTTCATCAGTGGAACTACTAACCTACTGTTACCTTATGATAATAGATAACAAAATAATGGTTATGTCTACATTTTTTAATTCTTATTTTGCAAGTCTAAATTGCATTATAATGTCCGGACTGAACATTCAAAATAAATAGAAACGAGGAGTAATTCATTAATGATTTCGGCAACAAACTAGATTTTCTTTCTGTAAAATGAATTTCAAACTCTGGCGGTACCCAGCCTTGTAGACGAAAGAGTGCTTTCTCTGAATCTTAAAGGCGGATACCTCATCAGCGTTGTTCTGGATTAGTGGGAGTGGCTTGTGGAGCAGTGCAATGTGATGCATTGTCGGAGATGTGGTTTTCAGTAAAAATGCGCCCTAAAAGTTACTTTCTGTCTTTACTCGGTCAAGAAGGCACCAAATTCGAAATTTTTATTACATTTTGACTACATTTATGACCCACTTTCAATAAAGATTAATGTTCCCACGGGTGAAGTGCTCCTTTAAGAGTTCCTTTCACTGGAACTAGGGAGCCAAGCCCAACCCCTGAAAAAGAACCCCACACCATAATCTCCCCTCCACTAAACTTTACACTTGGCACAATGCAGTCAGGCAAGTACCGTTCTCCTGGCAACCGCCAAACCCAGACTCTTCCATCGGATTGCCAGACAGTTACTTCGGCGTGATTAGTCACTCCAGAAAACACGTCTGTACAGTGGTGCTTTACACCACTGCATCCGATGCTTTGCATTGCACTTGGTGATGTAATTCTTGGATTGAGCTGCTCGGCCATGGAAACCCATTCCATGAAGCTCTCTACGCACTGTTCTTGAGCTAATCTGAAGGCCACATGAAGTTTGGAGGTCTGTAGCTATTGACTTTTGCACACTGTGCGCCTCAGCATGCGCTGACCCCACTTTGTGATTTTACGTGGCCTACCACTTCATGGCTGAGTTGCTGTTGTTCCCAGTTGCTTCCACTTTGTTATAATTCCACTAACAGTTGACTGTGGAATATTTATTAGTGAGGAAATTTCATAAATGGACTTATTGCACAGGTGGCAACCTATCACGTTAGCACATTTGAATTCACTGAGCTTCTGAGAGTGACCCATTCTTTCACAAATGTTTGTAAAAGCAGTCTGCAGCATGCCTAGGTGCTTGATTTTATACAACTGTGGCCATGGAAGTAATAGGAAAGAACACCTGAATTTAATGATTTGGAGGGGTGTCCCTATACTTTTTGGCAATAGTGTATTTTAATGACAGAATATTTATTGAACAAAAATAAATTATTTTATTTATAAAAATAAACCGAAAGTACAAAGTATCGCTCAAGTGATTGTTTTGAACAAGTATTAACTTAGACATTATTAAAGGGGTCATGATCTTTTGGTATTTAAGAGGTCTTTGTACCATTAAAACTTCTTGCAAGTTTCATAGCTTAAGACATCCTCCCCATTATAAACGAACAATTTATTTAATCAAGCTCTAAATACAGCTCGTTGTGAATCCATGGTATGAAGTGACGTCACGGTACGAAGTGAGGTATCAGTCGTTTGCATATGACCGCCTCAAGCACAGGACCACTACGCCTCATTTCGCATCATCGCATCGTTGTCGTGCGGCTAGCGCCCACATGTGTTCAGTCGATGTGCAGCGAGTGGGTCTGTTTACAAGAAGATTGTGATGTCACTCAGATGTGCTGTTCCTGGCTGTGGACAAACAACATGTTTGAATATGCTGAAGGCAGGGAGAAATGGACGTCCCAGTCACAGCAGTGTTAATTTAAGCCTGTGTTCTCTACATTTCAAGGATGACTATTTTGAGAACAAATCGCAGTATGATGCTGGCTTTGCCAGAAAACCTTTGCTTAAAGATCAGGCCATGCCCACTATTCTGGGCCCAACAACGATGCCGCAAACTGTAAGTAATGCATTTCATCTTAAAACTACTTTTTATGCATAAGCACTGACGTTAGCCAATCATAACAGTAGGCGTTAACACTTAACTCTAAAGGGGAAACACCCCCAAAACAGACTGTTTGAATCAGAGGATGAGAAACAGGATGGGAAAAGGTCACAAATCACAAAATTTTAAAAGGTTTTTGTCCAAAAAACTATAGTAATACTATAATTGCACCTAAGGGAACATAATAAAACAAAAAACAAAAACCATGTCATGACCCCTTTAAAACATTATTTTAGCTAATGTAATTGTATCAATACTAATGTGACTTTTGCCCCATGCTGGCGACCTTGACAGTTGCCACCTCATAAAATCTGTTGCTCCATCAATGTTCATAAAAAAACAAAAAACTGCAACCATACACGATGGGAGAAGTAAAAAGCACTTTTTTTATGGTGTACCTTATGGTTAATTATATGATATTTTATTATATGATTTGCGATATACAAAGAAATGCCTACATTCACTATTAGGCCCATGACACACTGGCTGCGTGGCGTGAGCGTGGCGTGAGCGTGGCGTTTCTGTTGCGTGTCAGCTGCGTGGCGGCTGCGTCGCGTTTTCTGTGTCTTTGCACACCAGAAACGTGTCTGACGCGGCGCTGCTGCTAGGTGACGTACAGGGAGGGCGCCGACGCACCGACAGACCAGTCTACATATGGATTAGCGGTGTGTTGCTCTTGCCTTTAACGACAACTGTTATCACACATCTTCCAAAATCTGAAAAATGGGTAAGTGGGCTGTCTGTTTATTTCAATAACATTTACAAATTTTGTGTAGCTTTAAAGAGCCTATATTTGTTGGACCGTCATTCAGAAGACACACTACATTGCTATTGTAGCCTATCTTTATATTAGTCCTGAGGCCCAGAATTTTTTGTTCAAATACATTTTTGGAATTTAATTTTTTAGGTATTTTAGAGATATTTTATTCATGTTATGCTATGACCTCTGTAGTGGACACCAGGACTCGATTGTTATAAAATAAAATTACATGATATTATATTTATAGGCAAAAATAATGGGATTTTTTTTTTCAGTCACCAATCAATTTTGGGGTTTCAGGTTTTCTCTAACCAAAATTTATATTAAGATGATTCTCAGATATGTTATGAAAGATGTAACGTAATGAATTGATACACCATTTTACTTTATACAATATGTGGGTAAAATGGCCATACATAATATCCACATTCAATGCAATGTATCTATTCACTGGATCTAATTAGCATATTAATGTGTTCTTGCTTGGAGCAAGATTTAATGAAAAAAGAAGTGTAATAATTGGAGTAATAATTGGTAACATTTTAATAATAATATATCATACTAAATAGGAATATTAATGTATAATTTATTTCAATATTCAATTGTTGTGTCTCCAAAAATGCCTGATAAACATGATTTCCTGATGTCCTCTCCTCTACAGTGGTCATGTATAAAATCAATGCCCTGTTCTGTAAAAAATAGTCATTTTTTTTATTTGAAACCCCATAACGTTTTCCTGAGATGTTGTTTTATGAAATTCAATTAGAAAAGTAGTTTGATTTAATTATAATTAAAATATATTATATTTTACATTAGGTGTTAATGTTTACATTACATAGGTACATTATAAAAATTAGGTGTCTCTAAAAAAAACCTGAATGTGCTCTTTACAGGACACCAGATTGTGGCATGTATGGTGTCAGAGAAATTCACTAAAATATAATTTCCACAACAGTGGACAAAAGTCTATTTATATCTGAATTTGTCAAAACCTAGACTTTCAACCATCAAAATGTAATTTATTAATATGTATTCGTGTACAAAATAACATATAAACATCTTTTCCTATTCTATTTAGCCTGGAAACGCTTCCAACACGCTTGCGTGTCGCGTGAAAAATAGGCGTCGGTTCTATTTCTAGCATGCACGCGTTTTCCGGCAGTGTGCAAGCTCTAACCTGTTAACATGGGCGCCGAAATAAAAACGGACACGCCACGCAGCTGAGACGCTTACGCCACGCAGCCAGTGTGTCATGGGCCTTATAGTTTTGTAATCCTGCAGAAATGACAAAAAACAACTCAAAGAATAATAATAATAAGTGTACCGAAAACATACTGAATCATGACCTCAACACCAAAGTACATACCGAACCGCCATTTTGTGTACCGTTACATCCCCAGTTATAACATGGCTGACAATAAACTGCTACACTAAATAAAGGCTGAGATGGTATTGCGATATACAAAGAAATGGCTACATTCACTATTATAGTTTTATAATCCTGCACAAATGTTTAAAAACAAAAAACTGAAAGAATAATAATATTTTTTTTTTTACAATTGTTGTTCTCAAATCTACAATTATTTTTCTTCAATCCCTACATTTCCCTACAATCCCTACATTGCCCTACAGCTTTACATCTGTAACAAACTGTGACATCACAAAATAAAATAAAAAGATAATCAAATAGCACAAACTGTACAATTATAGATGCAAAACATAAATATAAAAACATACATATATTACCATCACTCCATTATCTGGAATCAGGTGTGTCCCGATATTTGATGATCCCTCAGGCCCCATGGCTCCAACTCGGCCTGCTATGCCCATCATTTGTGAGGGGCCTTGGTTACCGCTAACCGCAGCAACAGGGTTAAATGAATCTACATAAGAGAATGTACAGTTGACATTCACTGAGAGGGCTAAAAGGTTTAATGAAACTAAAAATACAATACAATATGTTGTAATGTATGGATCTGTGACACCTTACATTAAAGTAAAAAAAGTAATATTTGGGACTGTACATTACGTCGCTGCAAATAACACAATAAAAAACAATACAAATAAAATTTGAAAATTCAAAATAACAAAAAAAATTGGCCTGGCAAATGTAGAAATCAAGTGTGGAAGTGTGATGTCCTTTGTAATCGCACATCAAAAAGTATTACACGATAGCAAGACAAAAGAAAAAGACAAAAAATAATTACAGAAAACATTCTGAAGGCATTTTCACACCAAACGCAATGTGAAAAAGTGAAGAAAATATGCATCAGGCTGAAGGAAACACTAACTCATGCAAATTCAGAAAAGATCTGAACTTAAGATGTGAGAATTTCTCGAAAGTGGGATTTTTTACGCATAAAGTGATAACGCATAAAGTACATTTGTATTATTTAACACATTTAATTATTGCAGGTTGGGAAAAAAAGGTGTTTGTGTTCGCCTGTGCATTATTTATTTTAAGGAATGTTAAAACTGTGTTTGTGTGAGCAAAAATTAAATAAATAAAATCAGTCTCAATCTGGTGTCTATTTAAACAGCACATATAACATACAATTATGTCATTCAAATGAATAGTTTTTAAATGAATTGTTTGTAATCTTTTAACAGCTTCATATATATGCAAATATATATTCACACTCTTCAAATCGCCATGAAAGCGAAATGGTCAATTCTTTAAAAAAAAAAAGTTTTATATAAATTATTTATATGTGCACATTTTTTTCGTAATTAATGTCCGTCAAAATCTTTAATCAAAATATCTTCCCCTCCCTCTTGCAGCAACATCTCTTCTCTTAAATAAGTGTTTACTGGCAACCTGTCACTCACATGAGATCAATCAATAGCAAACCACAACCATCCAATTTTTCATGAATAACAAGCTCCCCCCATCCCACCCCACCTATATGTTCTTGTTCCAGAAGCCGCTTCACTCTGATATTATGTTCCCACCGTTTCATGCCGACTTTTATTTAAATAAAATTGGATGTTAACACAAAAACTGTGCAAAAATGTTGGAGCAAACTGATTCATGTAAATTGTAAATATGCACAAAATAAGGTAAAAAGAATATTGACAGGGATTAATACTATAGGAATACATTTTTTTTTTTTTTTTTAAATCTTCTTTGCGATAAGCATTACTGTTTGGTGTGAAAAGCCTTCCACGCTCCAACATTTAAATTCTCATGCAAGTGATGCACTGCCCCAAAAATGTAATCAAATATAAGAGACACCTCACACAGCTGTTTCCAATTGCATGTGGAGTCTCAATACGATCATACCTCCCATATTAATGCCTCCATGGGTACCCATTTCATTCATTCTCATATCCTGTTCTCTCTGAAAGTGAAGAAGTTTTTAATAAGCATCAGCCCACACAGAACTAAGAACTTAAATAATTTAACCAATTATGAAGTCTTTCAGCAACAAAAGAATTAAGGATTTAGTACACGACAGCAGCATACATATTGTACTCAACCAGAATGTGTTTGTAGTTGCGGTGGGAAATGCACGTCCGCTCCTGATCGCCAAGTGCAGCTATAACCATAGATTTTTACTAGTTATGGGGTGGACGTATCACAGCTTGTTTTTGCAAGTAGCAGTTAATTCTTAATATGTATTATTTTTTCTTTGCAAGTAAAAAAAAGTGACTGTTGAAAAACACACCAAAATACACTTGTAACCAAACAGCAGTAAGTGGAGTATACATTCATGATGGGGCTCAGTGCACAAGACAGAAATAAGCAGAACAACTATATTAAAAGAGAGATGGCAGAGAAAATACAAAAGAGGAAAAGGCCAGAGGAATATGATGGTTTACGATCAGACAAGAGGTAGGGCCCTCGTTAATATCAGAGAAGCTTTACAGTGCTTGAGAGAGATTATAGTCCAGTAATTTTAAGAAAAAAGGTTGAACAAATTGCAACAGAAACAAACTCAACTGATTTTGTATCTTCAATATGTCCTGAGTAAAAAATAAAAAAAAGCCCAGAAGAATCCCATTAGGGGAAAGTTTTGAAAAAGACCCAAATATAGCCTATTCAATGTTTTTCTCATGTGAATAGGGTAAAAAAGTAACCTTTAGATATCACCATGAAAATTACTGAGTTGATTACTTACACCAAGACAGCTAAAATTAGTCAGCATATGTATCATAACATTCTAAACAAGCATGCAACATTTTATGGAGATCAGACCATAGTCAAGTCAAGTACATTTATATAGCGCTTTTCACAATACAGATTGTATCAAAGCAGCTTCACAGTATCAATCAAAACAACAATGTTCGACCTCCACGTTTGGTAGGGATGATCAATGGTATTTATGATTGGTTAATTAATTTGAATATCCCCAAAGGTGGTGCTATAACTGTCATAAACTGTACTTAAAGGCCTCGAAAATGCCTGAACCCCGATAAATGCTGCTTGCAGTTTTAATTTTTATTATTATAATAAGCCAGGAACTGTCACAATTAACACACACGAGAGAGCCAGTAGATCCAAGTGCAGTGAGATATTTATTGGGTAATCCGTGAAACGTAATCCAGTCCAGGCAAGGGTCAAATACCATACAAGCAATCCAAACAAGAACAACGAACACCAAGAACAAGCAGGAACAAACCAAGAAGTGTGAGACATTAACAAGGACTCCGTGACATGCACTGAAACAGACAGGGTTATATACACAGGGATTTGTCAATGATAATGGGGAAATGGCTGAGTGCAATGATCAGTGATGAGGAACAGCTGAGTGCAATGATAAGACAAGGATCGTGGGAAATGTAGTTCCTGAAGTGAATGACACCGTGGGGAAGGAGGACATCTAGTGGACACCTGGGGAACACAAACCCAACACTGTGACAGGAACATCTAAACCTTCTCCACCGCCTGTTTCAAGCATCGGCTCCCAAAGTGTGTTTGAAAAGTGAGGTTAGCCTCATAGCATAATTGCCTAAGTCATTTTTTGTTTCTTCTTGTTTTCCAAACACATTGAAATATGACTTAGGCAATTATGCTATGAGGCTAACTTTCTTTTGGTTTTCCTTTTAGTGATGGCTATAATCCCTTAATCTTGTCACTTTTGTAATATACTAGGTACTTGAACTACCGTGTTATGTAGGGAGCCGTTCATGAAAACGGTGTTTGTTTTTTGCGACGGAAAGGAAGAATTTGCCGTCAAAGTAGTGGAGCTAGTAGAAGATATTCGACCTGAATTATTATTGTAACATGCTTTCACTTATTGATGACATCATAACCACAGGGAAATTTAAAGGTACACTATGTAACTTTTGGTGCTCAAGTGCAGGGAGTTTCAACCTTTCAGGACATGCGCCCTAGAGATGCGCGGTTGGCGGTTACAGCCGCGGACTCCGCGGATAAACCGCGGATCGGGCGGATGACCTGACTAAAAAAAATATTTTAATTAAATTCGGGCGGGTGGCGGGCGGTTGAACCAAATTATGTGCCAAAATGCATTTTCTATTAGGCTACAATGAAAATATTGTACAGTAGCCTATCAGATAAGGTCAGTGTGAAGAGGTTCAGTGTGTGTGGAAGGAAGAAGAAAGGGTCGGCGTGACTGGGACTCGCGTTTATTCAGAAAAACAAAAAGAAACGAGGTGCACAGTAGCGCATTCGCCGCCATAAACAAAACACGCGATCCAACACTTGCTTCTCAGTCTCGGTTGCAGTAGCCGCGTGCGAAGTCCCAGTCCAACTCTCTCTCTCTCGCTCTCTCATTCCCGCCGGTTATATGCGGTCTCTCCACGCCAATTACTGCAATCAGACACAGGGGTTCATCATCTGCACTTGACCTACTTACTCACCGCGCGGCTCCGTCCTTTCTCTCCCGCTACAGACTTCGCAAAATCACGCCTCCCTCGCCACAGTCAGGTTTGCCGAAGTGCGTTTAATTTATTTATTTTTGTCCCTGCGTGCCGATCGGAGACGGAGTTCACTGCTGATATTCGGAGAGCTTTCTAGTCTCGCGGCTGTCATCAGCAGCGCCTTGTGTCGCCCAATCAGCGGATGGCGGGCGGGTGCGGTTTTGAAAATTGGTCAAAAACGTTGGTGCGGATGGATGGCGGACGGATGATGAGTTTTGTGATGCGGTTGCGGATGAAATAATAGCCCATCCGCGCATCTCTAATGCGCCCCCCTACGTTTATCTAAATTTACTCATGACTAGCGTGTCAGGGCACGGGAAAACCCCGTAACTGTAAAAAGACAAGATATCGCAGCAGACATTCAAACATATTATGGTAACACTTTAGAATACTGTTTCTTACTTACTGCATAACTAATAAGGAATTACTGAATAACTAATAGGTAATTATTTATTAACACTTAAGTTACTACTGTTAACTACTAAGGAGGATGTGTTAACTAATCAGTATGTAATATAATTTTATGATTGTGTTAAGTATCAGTTAGTTCATCAATAACTAATGAATTCTGTCACCTCCTGAAGAACTATTGTTAATTATCTGTGAAGTAAGGCTGAAATAACTATGAAGTAACTACTAATGAACAGTCATACACAGTATTCACTACAACAATCCATTTTTTTAACTGTGGAGTGGTGGATGAAGTACACACATCAAGTAGGCTACTTGAGTAAAAGTACAGATACCCCAATTAAATATTACTCCAGTAAAATTATAACTAGAAAAAAAAAGTTTGATGAAACAAACTTTAAGTTGGCTTGAAAAAGACGGACGAGAGAGTTTAAAGTTTAAAGTAGTTTGAAGTTTAAAATAGTTTGAAGTTTGATGGATGGATTAGTTAGAAATAAACAAATTAGTTAGAAAGAAAAGAAAGATTAGTTAGAAAGATAGATAAATAATAGATTGATAGAAAGATTACCACTTTTGGAAAAATGCAAGTCAGATATTGCTAAGTGGAGTTCCCTTTCCCTTTCTGAAATAGGTGTTGCGAACCTGGTTATCCTGCAGAAGTTTTTTGTATTTTTTCCAACATCTTCCAGACTGCATTAAAGGGTTAGTTCACCCAAAAATGAAATTTCTGTCAGTAATTACTCACCCTCATGTTGTTCCAACCCCGCAAGACTTTCGTTCATCTTTGGAACACGAATTAAGATATTTTTGATTAAATCTGAGAGCTAGATCACTCCTCCATAGGCTTCTAAGGGATTGAAACTTGTTCTCCCGAAAAGTTATTAAAGACATTGTAAAAATAGTCCAAGTGACTACAGTGGCTCAATCTTAAATTTATAAAGTGACGAGAATACTTTGTGCGCAAAAAAACCTAAAATATCGACTTTATTCAACTATTAACACGCATCACACACATGACCAGCATCGGCCAATAGGGACCCTACGTGTGACGTAGACCTACTGACGAGGCCAACAGAGATACAGAGAAAACGAATAGTTGAAATAAAGTCGTTATTTTTGTTTGTTTTTGCGCACAAAAAGTATTCTCGTCGCTTGATAAACTTAAGATTGAGCCACTGTCACTTGGACTATTTTAACAATGTATTTAATAACTTTAGGAACAAGTTTCAATCCCTTAGAAGCCTATGGAGGACTGATCCAGCTCTCAGATTTAATCAAAAATATCTTAATTCGTGTTCCAAAGATGAACGAAAGTATTACGGGGTTGGAACAACATGAGGGTGAGTAATTACTGACAGAATTTTCATTTTTGGGTGAACTAACCCTTTAAAGACCGCAATAAGAAAGAGTGGCAACAGCACTGGTAAGATCATTTTGTTTCTTTACTTTTAATGAAGATGATTGTGTTAACGTCCGCGACTTACTTTCACTTTGATTTGCGATAGTTTGCTCGTTAGCTAAATGACTGCTCAGATGCTCATTTGCGGTGTTGTGTGTTGCCATAGTTTCGTCAAATAATGACTATAACATGCCGTGTTGTTAGTAGGGGTGTAACAATACATCGATATGGATCGATGCATCGATCAAAAGTCTAACAATACGATGCATCGATGCCACACATAAAATATCGATTATACGGTACCTTTATTTTGAAACTCTCCACATCCTCACGTAACTTTTCTCAGCTGAAATAGACGCCTGACAAGATTGACTGAACCCTTTGTCATAAAAGCCGGTATTTTCCACTGTCAAGGTATCGCGAGTTCATCTTTTACAGCAGAAACGACAAGCACCCTTGTTTGTGAATTCAACCTGAAAAGTCTGTGTTAGCGAATCAGTGCGCAGTATTCAGGTCAGGTGACAAGCCTGCTAGTCACTTTGAAAAGACGCACTAGCTGAGAGGAGTTTCGTCAAAGCTGATTAAAAGTGATCGAGGATTTCAACGAACTTGATGAACCCGTGATATCTTCTTCATGGTGTAAAAGGAAAATAAGATCTGAAACTTTTTCACGGAATCTTGCTCAAACAGCAGGTTAGTGGTGAGGGAAAAGCTCTCTGTATCGCGTGTAAGTTACGTTATTCACAACAACAAAGTTTGACAGGCGTCTAACTAGATGTCAGCTGAGGAGATTAACGTTACAAAGATTAAGTGTTTTATTAAGTATCATAGCAATTACTAGGCTTTGTTTAACTCTGAAACATGAAATGTGGAGTTATCTGCTTTTGCCACACACACACAATAAAAAAATATAAAACAATACTTTGTTTTTTTTGTTATTATTACTTAATCAAAACAACCTCTTCTGTTAGTTCATTTGCAAAAACAGATAACTCCGTTCTTGTTCATTTTCATATATCATGTTTGTTTTTTTTACTTGTAACTTAAACAACTTGTAAATGTCCCAATTGGGAGAGGGTGTGCAAAGAGTTTAATTAAACTTTCATATATTTTTGGATGCATTTGTGAGTTAATAAATGTAACTGGTTGTGTAAACTTGGCACATAATATCTAAATATCGATAAATCGATTTATAACCCTGAATCGAATCGAATCGTATCGCAGAATTTTTTGAGGTATCGGCAATAATCGTATCGCTGGCTGAGAGAATCGATATCGTATCGTATCGTGATGAACTGTCCGATTTACACCCCTAGTTGTTAGTATCAAATTTAGAGCGATCATAGTGTCACATGATCAACGTGACTAGTCGACGTCAAGCTTATAGCGTCACGGCATTGCATTAAGGTCAACTAATCGATTAGTCTGTTCAACCCCTAATATATATATATATATATATATATATATATATATATATTAGGGCTGTCAAATGATTAATCACGATTAATCGCATCCAAAATAAAAGTTTGTGTTTACATAATAAATGTGTGTGTACTGTGTATAATTATTTATATATATAAATACATACACATGCTTGTATGTATTTAAGAAATATTTGCATGTATATACTATATATAGATTTATATATAATTTATATTATATATAAATATGTTATATATAAATAACACATTTTTCTTAAATATATAAATGCACGTGTGTGTACTTATATATACAAAATAATTTTACACAGTACAAACACATTTATTACGTAAACACAAACTTTTATTTTGGATGCGATTGATCGTGATTAATCATTTGACAGCCCTAATATATATATATATATATATATATATATATATATATATATATATATATATAAACAAGCCGGTGGCACCGCCACCCCGGTGCCTTTAGGGTTATTGTGCACAACGTGCAAAAACGTAACCCCACTTTGACTGTTGAAAAGAAGTGGGCTGTAAAGCTTGCATCAGTGTGGGCTCTGCAAAAGTCTCCAACCCCATTTAACCCTTCTGGGGTCTCAAGGTGTTTTTGGGGTTCTTGAGATGTTTTGACATCCCCTGACATTTGTGTTTTTTTCAGTTGCTTATAAACATATTAACGGCACAGGTGAAATTACACTATTTAGCACAAATAGGGCTACCATAATATGTGAGAAACATGTATGTACATGTTTGTATTTTTGAGAGGATATTGTTTATGCATGGTTATTGAAAAAACTAAAAAATAAAGTTTCTGAAATAAGGCCACAAAACACATACTAAATATCTGTCCACAAGACTTTTGACTAATGAATGTTGTCGCCTAGAGTTTTTTCTTCAAAATGATCTGAAAATCATCCTGCCTAATCATTCACATAAAACAATAGATTGTTTTAAATTTTGAAAAAAAAATTTGTGTGGAAAGGGAATATATGCGGATGGGCGTGAACGGCCCAACCCCCTCATGAATAATTAGGTAGTTCTCACCTGACTAGACAATGACCCTGCATAATAATGAGCCTTTCATTCAAGTGTGTCACACAAGAAAGAATGCAAGGACAATATATATATATACATATATATTAGGGCTGTTAAACGATTAATCACGATTAATTGCATCCAAAATAAAAGTTTGTGTTTACATAATAAATGTGTTTGTACTGTGTAAAATTATTTTATATATATAAATACACACACACACACATTTATAGCCTTTCATTCAGGTGTGTCACACAAGAAAGAATGCAAGGACAATATATATATATATATATATATATATATATATATATATATATATATACAGTACTGTGCAAAAGTTTTAGGCAGGTAAGATTTTTTAAGTTTTTAAAAGAAGTCTCTTCTGCTCACCAAGGCTGCAATTATTTGATAAAAAAAAAATAAAAAAAAGTAATATTGTGAAATATTATTACAATTTAAAACAGCGGTTTTCTATGTGAAAATATAGTGAAGTGTAATTTATTCCTGTGATCAAAGCTGAATTTATCATCATCATTACTCCAGTCTTCAGTGTCACATGATCCTTCAAAAATCATTCTAATATGATGATTTGATGCTCAAGAAACATTTATGATTATTATCAGTGTTGAAAACAGTTTTTACATTTTTATTTCATGATGCTAATTTATCCAGCTGATGTGGGCGTTGTCATGGCTTGCCTCAACATTTGCGTTTGAATAGCGCGCGCTCTCCGTGGGCGTGGTCACATTAACGCGTAATGAGCTGAGTGAAAAAATACTGACATCACTCTCTTTTCATACAGATTACATAAACTGAGAATATTAGTTTTTTATATAAATTGAAAAGAATATATAAGAAAAAACTTGAAAAGTTTTTTATATAAACTTCATTGAAAAGAAGAGAATTCAAGCTTCATAAAGAAAAATATCTCGTGCCTGTATGACAAGTATTTTCTGAGTTATGAGTTCAGTTTCAGACGCGTTTCAGAATGGACTGCACTGACAGAGAGAAGGCAAAACTCGCATCATGTTTATTTTTCTTTATTTGACAAAAAGCACAACACTTTGTTTTTATTGTGAGTGTACAGAAAAATAATAGACACTTAACAGAATCTTATGATGTACAACACTTATATGTAAGAACAAAATCAATTGAGTAACCACCATAACAAATCGATCACCATAACAAATCGATTTGCCCCACTCAGTGAAACACCCACTGAGAATTATGTTGATTGTGCCCTGGTAATTGGCGATTCTATTACACGGAACGTGAAAATAGAGACACCAGCCACCATAGTCACATGTTTGCCGGGAGCCAGAGCGCCTGACATCAAAGCAAATTTAAAAGTGCTGGCTAATGCTAATCGTAAATTCTCTAAGATTGTTATTCACGTCGGCACAAATGATGTTCGACTTCGCCAGTCGGAGATCACCAAAATTAATATTAAAGAGGTGTTTGAACTCGCAAGTACGATGTCAGGCACTGTAATTTGCTCTGGCCCCCTTCCTGTTCGAAGGAGTGATGAGATAGTTAGTAGATTGTGTTCACTCAATGGCTGGTTGTCTAATTGGTGTCCGCAAAATAATATAGAATTCATAGACAATTGGAAAAGTTTTTGGGGCAAACCTGACCTGTTGAAAAGAGATGGTATTCATCCCTCCTGGGATGGTGCTGCTCTTCTCTCTAAAAAACTGCCAAACCTTTCTAAGGTTAACCCTCTGGAGTCGAGAAACGCGCCGGCGCGTTTTGCGCGTTCTTTTTCACATAGCAGCAAAATAGACTTAAAATACTCCATCACCTTTGGTCATACACACTTAAGAAATATGAAAAAATAAACTATTAAATGTCTACTTTTTTATGGGTCCACTTACAATCGAAATAAAACATTGTGCTTTTGTAAAATAAAGAAAATAAACAGGGTGTGCTATCTGCCTCTCCATCTCCGTGAACTTTTTTTCTGGATCACGTCTCTAAACGTGAACAAAACTCAGCAAATACTAGTCACACAGGCATGATCAATATATCTTTATAATCATTTAAGTGTGTACTTTTAAATTATCTAATTCAAAACTAAAACAAATATTCTGTGTTTATGTAATCTATATAAAAAGAGAGAGATGCCAGGCGTTCTCATTTCAGCTAATTATCTTTTAATGTGACCACGCCCACAGAGAGCGCGCGCTATAGAAACGCAAATGATCTGAAACTTGCCAACGCCCACACGAGCTCGATAAAACACCAAGTTCAGATTAATGGACCGGTAGTCTGTGTCGTTTTTCGAGACTGTGAGGAATAATTCTGGATAATTTACCTCAGAAGTGCTGGATTCATTTCACTTCGAGGAGCCATGGATCCAGCGAGGATCATAGTAAGTTTTTTATTCTTTGTTCTAATCGCGAATACTGTTTTAAAATGAATCGCGTGTCTCTCTCTGTGTGATGAATGAACGGAAATCGCACTGTTGTTGTTACAGACGAAATATGAAAGGCAACATTTAGTTGACTAGTTTGGGATAGATTATAAAGATTTTTACTCTAAAATAGACATCAAATAAGCTTTAGTTAACCAGTTTCTGCTCATATGTTAAATATATAACGTTAGAATGTTTTGTCAAAAATAAGCTCATAATCTAAGATGTTATTATAGTGTTTGTTCCAATGTAGACTATATCAAACTAATGAATCCTTAACTTTGAAATATGAATGATAAAATCCAGGCTATAGGCCTACTTAAAAAAAAAAAAAAAGACAAGATAGATGTAAAAAAAAAATCTTAATATTATTGTTTTTTATTAGTGACACATTTGAGGAGAGGATATATTCCAAAACTTTCTGAAAATACAGTATGAGAATTAACTGCATACTAGAAATGTTTACCTTGGAAATTATACAATTTGAATGTATAAAAAATTTGTGAAAAAATACCTTTTTTTTCCTCTCTGAGAACTCTAACTTTCTAACTCTAACTAATTCTGTAGAATGGTCCATATAGCCTATTTGAACAGGATTTGTTTCCAGGTATGACTATGTACTAAAAATGTGCTTTTGACTTACATTTATATTTGTATTTTATATATATATATATATATATATATATATATATAATTTATTTATTTATTTTTGTCCTCGCATTCTTTCTTGTGACACACCTGAATGAAAGGCTCATTAGTATGCAGGCTCATTACTATGCAGGCTCATTACTATGCAGGGTCTTTGTCTTCTCAGGTGTGAATCTCAGCAAGTCACGCCCCTGCGCATATTGCCTTTGGAAGCAAAAACTGTTTTAAAAAATTTAAATCAATGTATTGTTTTATGTGAATGATTAGGCAGGGTGATTTTCAGATCATTTTGAAGCAAAAACACTAGGCAACTACATCCATTAGTCAAAAGTCTTGTGGACACATATTAAGTATGTGTTTTGTGGCCTTATTTCAGAAACTTTTTTTAATTTTTAGTTTTTTGAATAACCATGCATAAACATTATTCCCTCAAAAATACAAATATGTAAATAGATGTTGCTCGCATATTATGGTACCCCTATTTGTGCTAAATAGAGTGTAATTACACCTTTGCCATTAATATGTTTATAAGCAACTGAAAAAAGCACAAATGTCGGGGCATGTCAAAACATCTCACAGACCTCAAAAACCCCTTAGACTCCAGAGGGTTAAAAGTTTAATTGATGTTCAACAAATAAAAAACAGATATAATACAGATGAGCAAACGATAAAGCTTGGGTTGTTGAATATTCGATCCCTTAATTCAAAAGCGCTCATAGTTAATGATAAGATTACAGACTATAACCTAGATGTGCAGTGTTTGACAGAAACCTGGCTAAAACCAAACGATTACATTACTTTAAATGAGTCCACTCCGCAAGATTACTGTTATAAACATGAGCCTCGTCAGAAAGGCAAAGGGGGAGGTGTTGCTGTAATTTATAGTAATATTTTCAAAACCACTAAGAAATCTAGTTTTAAATATACTTCTTTTGAAGTGTTGGTGCTTAATGTAAAAATATATAGTGTAAACAATAAATCACGTTTGAGAATTCTGCTGGCTACTGTTTACAGGCCACCAGGGCACCATAAAGATTTTATCAAAGAATTTGCTGACTTTCTATCAGAATTAGTATCGGCTGCCGATAAAGTCCTAATTGTTGGTGATTTTAATATACATGTAGATAATGAAAAAGATGCATTGGGATTGGCATTTAAAGACATTATAAACTCAATTGGAGTGAGACAACACGTGTCAGAACCTACTCATTGTCGTAACCATACTCTAGATCTAATATTATCTCATGGAATAGATGTTGATGCCGTTGAAATTCTGCAGCAGAGCGACGACATCTCAGATCATTATCTAGTCTCGTGTAAATTACATTTAGCCAAGGCTGCAAAGCCGACTCCGTGTTATAAATATGTTAGACCTATCACTTCTGCCACTAAAGATGGCTTTATTAATAATCTTCCTAATCAGTTTCATCATCTCAGCATCCCGGATAGCTTAGAAGAACTTGATATTGCAACAGAAACGTTTGAATCTCTCTTTTCCAGCACTTTAGACATAGTTGCTCCGTTGCGCTTAAATAAGATTAAAGAAAATAGTCCAACGCCGTGGTACAACGAGCACACCCGGGCCCTTAAGTGAGCAGCCAGAAAAATGGAGCGAAACTGGAAGAAAACAAAACTAGAGGTATTTCGGATTTCATGGAAGGAGAGCTCGATTGTTTACAGAGAGGCATTAAAAGATGCTAGAACGGATTATTTTTCAACCCTATTAGAAGAAAATAAACATAATCCTAGGTATTTATTTGAACAAGTGGCTAAACTAACGAAAAAGAAAGCTTCAAGCCCAGAAGTTTCCAAGAAACACAGCAGTAATGACTTTATGAACTTCTTCACTTATAAGATCTATAATATCAGGGACAAAATTATAACTATGCAACCGTCTACTACAGTAGTGCATCAGGGAGTACATTGTAGTCTCTGTGAGGAACATTTTGATTCATTTGTTGCTATAGGAGAGGAAGAATTTTGCAAACTTGTTAATTCATCTAAATCGACAACTTGTATGCTAGACCCTATACCGCCTAAGCTACTGAAAGAGATGCTTCCAGAGGTCATAGATCCTCTTCTAAATATCATTAATTCATCTTTGTCTCTAGGATACGTACCAAAAACCTTTAAGTTGGCTATGATTAAACCGCTTGTTAAAAAACCGCAACTTGATCCGACAGAATTAGTCAATTATAGGCCAATCTCGAATCTGCCTTTTCTGTCAAAGATACTAGAAAAAGCAGTTTCATCACAACTGTGTTCCTTTTTAGAAAGAAATAATATTTGCGAGGATTTTCAGTCCGGATTTAGACCGTACCATAGTACTGAGACTGCTCTCATTAAAGTCACAAATGATTTGCTCTTATCATCCGATCGTGGTTGTATCTCTCTATTAGTGTTACTTGATCTTAGTGCTGCATTTGATACTATCGACCACAACATTCTTTTAAATAGACTAGAAAACTATGTTGGCATTAGTGGAATTGCACTAGCATGGTTTAAATCATACTTATCTGACCGTTTTCAGTTTGTAGCAGTAAATGAAGAGATGTCTTATCGATCACAAGTTCAGTATGGCGTACCACAAGGCTCAGTACTAGGACCGCTGCTGTTCACTCTGTACATGCTACCATTAGGATATATCATTAGGAAATATGGAATTAGCTTCCACTGTTATGCTGATGATACTCAGCTGTATATTTCTTCAAAACCTAACGAAACTTACCAATTCTCAAAATTAACGGAATGCATAGCTGATATAAAGAATTGGATGACCAGTAAATTCCTATTACTAAATTCTGAAAAAACAGAGATTCTAATCATTGGACAAAAAACTGCCACACGTAATAACCCAGAATACTGTCTAACAATCGATGGCTGCTCTGTTAAGTCTTCGTCGTCAGTTAGGAACCTGGGTGTGCTCTTTGATACCAATCTTTCATTTGAAAGTCACGTGTCTAGTATCTGTAAAACCGCATTTTTCCATCTTAAAAATATATCTAAATTACGTCATATGCTCTCACTGACAAATGCGGAACAATTAGTTCATGCATTCATGACATCAAGGCTAGATTATTGTAATGCTCTACTGGGTGGTTGCCCTGCACGCTTAATAAACAAACTACAGCTAGCTCAAAACGCAGCCGCTAGAGTTCTTACCAGAACCAGGAAGTATGACCATATTAGCCCGGTTCTGTAAACACTGCATTGGCTGCCTAATAAACATCGTATACATTTTAAAATATTGCTGATTACTTACAAAGCACTAAATGGTTTAGCTCCCCAGTACTTGAGTGAGCTCTTAACGCATTATAGTCCTTCACGTCTATTGCGATCTCAAAATTCTCAAAATTCTGGCCAGTTGATAATACCTAGAATATCAAAATCGACTGCTGGCAGATAGATAGATTAGTAAGAAATATAGAAAGATAGATTAGTTAGAAAGAAATAAAATTAATTAAAAAGAAAGAAAGAAAGATAGATTAGTTAGAAAGAAAGACAGAAAGATAGATAGATTAGTTAGAAAGAAAGAAAGAAAAAAAGATTAGTAAGAAAGAAAGAAAGAAAGATTGATTAGTAAGAAAGATAGAAAGATAGATAGATTAGTAAGAAAGATAGAAAGATAGATAGATTAGTAAGAAAGACAGAAAGATAGATAGATTAGTTAAAAAGAAAGAAAGAAAAAAAGATTAGTAAGAAAGAAAGAAAGATAGATTAGTTAGAAAGAAAGAAAGATAGATTAGTTAGAAAGAAAGAAAGATAGATTAGTTAGAAAGAAAGAAAGAAAAAAAGATAAGTTAGAAAGAAAGAAAGAAAGATAGATTAGTTAGAAAAAAGAAAGAAAAAAGATTAGTAAGAAAGAAAGAAAGATAGATTAGTTAGAAAGAAAAAAGGAAAGAAAGATAGATTAGTAAGAAAGAAAGAAAGATAGATTAGTTAGAAAGAAAGAAAAAAAGATTAGTAAGAAAGATAGATTAGTTAGAAAGAAAGAAAGAAAGAAAGAAAGATTAGTTAGAAAGAATGAAAGAAAAAAAGATTAGTAAGAAAGAAAGAAAGAAAAAAAGATTAGTAAGAAAGAAAGATAGATAGATTAGTTAGAAAGAAAGAAAGATAGATTAGTAAGAAAGAAAGAAAGATAGATTAGTAAGAAAGAAAGAAAGATTGATTAGTAAGAAAGATAGAAAGAAAGATAGATTAGTTAGAAAGAAAGAATGAAAGATAGATTAGTTAGAAAGAAAGATTAGTTAGAAAGAAAGAAAGATAGATTAGTTAGAAAGAAAGAAAGATTAGTTAGAAAGAAAAAAAGAAAGAAAGATTATTTAGAAAGAAAAAGAAAGATAGTTTAGTTAGAAAGAAAGAATGAAAGAGATTAGTTAGAAAGAAAGAAAGAAAGATAAGTTAGAAAGAAAGAAAGAAAGATAGATTAGTTAAAAAGAAAAAGAAAGATAGATTAGTTAGAAAGAAAGAAAGATAGATTAGTTAGAAAGAAAGAAAGAAAGAAAGATAAATTAGTTAGAAAGAAAGAAAGATTAGTTAGAAAGAAAGATAGATAGATTAGTAAGAAAGATAGAAAGATAGATAGATTAGTTAGAAAGAAAGATAGAAAGTAAGTTAATTAAAAAGAAATATAGATAGATTAGTTAGAAAGAAAGAAAGATAGATTAGTTAGAAAGAAAGAAAGAAAGAAAGAAAGAAAGATAGATTAGAAAGATAGATAATATTAGTTAGAAAGAAAGAAAGTTAATTAAAAAGAAAGAAAGAAAGATAGATTAGTTAGAAAGAAAGATAGAAACATAGATAGATTAGTTAGAAAGAAAGAAAGAAAGTTCATTAAAAAGAAAGAAAGAATGAAAGATTAGTTAGAAAGATAGATTAGTTAGAAAGAAAAAGAAAGATAGATTAGTTAGAAAGAAAGAAAGATAGATAAGTTAGAAAGAAAAAGAAAGATAGATTAGTTAGAAAGAAAGAAAGATAGATTAGTTAGAAAGAAAGAAAGATAGATTAGTTAGAAAGAAAGATAGATTAGTTAGAAATAAAGAAAGATAGATTAGTTAGAAAGATAGATTAGTTAGAATGATAGATTAGTTAGAAAAAAAGAAAAATAGATTAGTTAGAAAGAAAGATAGATTAGTTAGAATGATAGATTAGTTACAAAACAAAGAAAGATAGATTTGTTAGAAAGAAAGATAGATTAGTTAGACAGATAGATTAGTTAGAAAGAAAGAAAGATAGATTTGTTAGAAAGAAAGATAGATTAGTTAGAAAGATTAGTTAGAAAGAAAGAAAGATAGATTAGTTAGAAAGAAAGAAAGATAACTTAGTTAGAAAGAAAGAAAGATAGATTATTTAAACAAAGAAAGATGGATTTGATAGAAAGATAGATTAGCTAGAAAGATAGATTAGTTAGAAAAAAGAAAGATAGATTAGTTAGAAGAAAGAAAGATAAATTAGTTAGAAAGTAAGATAGATTAGTTAGAAAGAAAGATAAGTTAGATAGATAGATAGATAGATAGATAGATAGATAGATAGATTAGTTAGATAGATTAGTTAGAAAGAAAGAAATAGATAGAAAGATAGATAGTTAGAAAGATGGATAGATAGGTAGATAGATAGATAGATAGATAGATAGATAGATAGATAGATAGAAGTTTATTAGTACATATAGAATTGTAGTTTAATTGAGTCTAGGGCTTCAGGGAGTTTAGATTTGAGTTTATTTGGTGTGCGCTACTGGGCCACCGTAGTCTTGGCTCAATTTGAACTTTTGCAATGAAAGTCAATGGGAGTTTTATGATTTTTAATATTAATTTCTAAGAAATCTGAAAGTCAAATCAGTTTGAAAAGATATAGCAACTAACTTCAGAACAGTCTGAAGATCTGACCCGAGTTTGGAGTTTGTAGAGTTAAAGCTCTTGGAGGAGTTAGAGTCAACAGTTTTCTAAGAATAATAATAACTAGAAAAAGTTCGTCGAGACAAACTTTAAGTTGGCTTGTGAAAGTTTGGACCAATAAGTTTGAAGAAGTTTAAAGAAGTTTAAAGTTTAATTAGTTTATAGTTTAGTAAGAAAGAAAGAAAGATAGATTAGTTAAAAAGAAAGAAAGAAAAAAAGATTAGTAAGAAAGAAAGAAAGATAGATTAGTTAGAAAGAAAAAAGGAAAGAAGATAGATTAGTAAGAAAGAAAGAAAGAAAGAAAGATAAATTAGTAAGAAAGAAAAAAGATTGATTAGTAAGAAAGATAGATAGATTAGTTAGAAAGAAAGAAAAAAAAGATTAGTGAGAAAGAAAGATAGATTAGTTAGAAAGAAAGAAAGAAAGAGATTAGTTAGAAAGAAAAAGAAAGATAGATTAGTTAGAAAGAAAGAAAGATAGATTAGTTAGAAAGAAAGAAAGAAAGAAAGTTAATTAAAAAGAAAGAAAGAAAGATAGATTAGGTAGAAAGAAAGATAGAAAGATAGATAGATTAGTTAGAAAGAAAGAAAGATAGATAGATTAGTTAGAAAGAAAGAAAAAAAGATTAGTTAGAAAGAAAGAAAGAAAGATAGATTAGTTAGAAAAAAAGAAAGAAAAAAGATTAGTAAGAAAGAAAGAAAGATAGATTAGTTAGAAAGAAAAAAGGAAAGAAAGATAGATTAGTAAGAAAGAAAGAAAGAAAGAAAGATAAATTAGTAAGAAAGAAAGAAAGATTGATTAGTAAGAAAGATAGAAAGATAGATAGATTAGTTAGAAAGAAAGAAAGAAAAAAAGATTAGTGAGAAAGAAAGATAGATTAGTTATAAAGAAAGAAAGAAAGAAAGAGATTAGTTAGAAAGAAAAAGAATGATAGATTAGTTAAAAAAAAGAAAGAAAGAAAGTTAATTAAAAAGAAAGAAAGAAAGATAGATTAGGTAGAAAGAAAGATAGAAAGATAGATAGATTAGTTAGAAAGAAAGAAAAAAAGATTAGTTAGAAAGAAAGAAAGATAGATTAGTTAGAAAAAAAGAAAGAAAAAAAGATTAGTTAGAAAGAAAGAAAGAAAGATAGATTAGTGAGAAAGATAGATTAGTTAGAAAGAAAGAAAGAAAAAAAGATTAGTGAGAAAGATAGATTAGTTAGAAAGAAAGAAAGAAAGAGATTAGTTAGAAAGAAAAAGAAAGATAGATTAGTTAGAAAGAAAGAAAGATAGATAGTTTAGTTAGAAAGAAAGAAAAATAGATTTGTTAGAATAAAAGATAGATTAGTTAAAAAGAAAGAAAGATAGATAGATTAGTTAGAAAGAAAAAAGATAGATTAGTTAGAAAGAAAGAAAGAGATTTGTTAGAATGAAGGAAAGATAGATTAGTTAGAAAGAAAGAAAGATAGATAGATTAGTTAGAAAGAAAGATAGATTAGTCAAAACGAAAAGATGGATTAGTTAGAAAGAAAGAAAAATAGATTTGTTAGAATAAAAGATAGATTAGTTAAAAAGAAAGAAAGATAGATAGATTAGTTAGAAAGAAAGTTAGATTAGTTAGAAAGAAAGAAAGATAGATTAGAAAGAAAGATAGATAGATTAGTTAGAAAGAAAGATAAATAGATTAGTTAGAAAGAAAAAAGGAAAGAAAGATAGATTAGTAAGAAAGAAAGAAAGATAGATTAGTTAGAAAGAAAGAAAGAAAAAAAGATTAGTGAGAAAGAAAGATAGATTAGTTAGAAAGAAAGAAAGAAAGAAAGAGATTAGTTAGAAAGAAAAAGAAAGATAGATTAGTTAGAAAGAAAGAAAGATAGATTAGTTAGAAAGAAAGAAAGAAAGAAAGAAAGTTAATTAAAAAGAAAGAAAGAAATATAGATTAGGTAGAAAGAAAGATAGAAAGATAGATAGATTAGTTAGAAAGAAAGAAAGGAAGAAAGTTAATTAAAAAGAAAGAAAGAAAGATTAGTTAGAAAGATAGATTAGTTAGAAAGAAAGAAAGAAAGAAATATAGATAAGTTAGAAAGAAAGAAAGATAGATTAGTTAGAAAGAAAAAGAAAGATAGATTAGTTAGAAAGATAGATTAGTTAGAAAGAAATAAAGAAATAAAGTTAATTAAAAGAAAGAAAGAAAGAAAGAAAGAAAGAAAGATAGATAGATTAGTTAGAAAGAAAGAAAGAAAAAAAGATTAGTAAGAAAGAAAGAAAGATTAGTTAGAAAGAAAGAAAGAGATTAGTTAGAAAGAAAAAGAAAGATAGATTAGTTAGAAAGAAAGAAAGAAAAAAAGATTAGTAAGAAAGAAAGATAGATTAGTAAGAAAGAAAGAAAGAAAGATAAATTAGTAAGAAAGAAAGAAAGATTGATTAGTAAGAAAGATAGAAAGATAGATAGATTAGTTAGAAAGAAAGAAAGAAAAAAAGATTAGGAGAAAGAAAGATAGATTAGTTAGAAAGAAAGAAAGAAAGAAAGAAAGAGATTAGTTAGAAAGAAAAAGAAAGATAGATTAGTTAGAAAGAAAGATAGATTAGTTAAAGAAAGAAATAAAGAAAGTTAATTAAAAAGAAAGAAAGAAAGATTAGTTAGAAAGATAGATTAGTTAGAAAGAAAGAAAGAAAAAATGATTAGTAAGAAAGAAATATAGATTAGTTAGAAAGAAAGAAAGAAAGAAAGATTAGTAAGAAAGAAAGAAAGATAGATTAGTTAGAAAGAAAAAAGGAAAGAAAGATAGATTAGTAAGAAAGAAAGAAAGAAAGATAAATTAGTAAGAAAGAAAAAAAGATTGATTAGTAAGAAAGATAGAAAGATTAGTTAGAAAGAAAGAAAAAAAGATTAGTGAGAAAGAAAGATAGATTAGTTAGAAAGAAAGAAAGAGATTAGTTAGAAAGAAAGAAAGATAGATTAGTCAGAAAGAAAGAAAGAAAGTTAATTAAAAAGAAAGAAAGATAGATTAGGTAGAAAGATAGAAAGATAGATAGATTAGTTAGAAAGAAAGAAAGAAAGAAAGAAAGAAAGAAAGAAAGATTAGTTAGAAAAAAAGAAAGAAAAAAGATTAGTAAGAAAGAAAGAAAGATAGATTAGTTAGAAAGAAATAAGGAAAGAAAGATAGATTAGTAAGAAAGAAAGAAAGAAAGATAAATTAGTAAGAAAGAAAGAAAGATTGATTAGTAAGAAAGATAGAAAGATAGATAGATTAGTTAGAAAGAAAGAAAGAAAAAAAGATTAGGGAGAAAGAAAGATAGATTAGTTAGAAAGAAAGAAAGAGATTAGTTAGAAAGAAAAAGAAAGATATATTAGTTAGAAAGAAAGAAAGATAGATTAGTTAGAAAGAAAGAAAGAAAGAAAGTTAATTAAAAAGAAAGAAAGAAAGATAGATTAGGTAGAAAGAAAGATAGAAAGATAGATAGATTAGTTAGAAAGAAAGAAAGAAAGTTAATTAAAAAGAAATAAAGAAAGATTAGTTAGAAAGATAGATTAGTTAGAAAGAAAGAAAGAAAGAAATATAGATAAGTTAGAAAGAAAGAAAGATAGATTAGTTAGAAAGAAAAAAAAAGATTAGTTAGAAAGAAAGAAAGAAAGATAGATTAGTTAGAAAGAAAAAAGGAAAGAAAGATAGATTAGTAAGAAAGAAAGAAAGAAAGATAGATTAGTGAGATAGATAGATTAGTTCGAAAGAAAGAAACGAAAAAAAGATTAGTGAGAAAGAAAGATAGATTAGTTAGAAAGATAGATTAGTTAGAAAGAAAGAAAGAAAGAGATTAGTTAGAAAGAAAAAGAAAGATAGATTAGTTAAAGAAAGAAAGAAAGAAAGAAAGTTAATTAAAAAGAAAGAAAGAAAGATAGATTAGGTAGAAAGAAAGATAGAAAGATAGATAGATTAGTTAGAAAGAAAGAAAGTTAATTAAAAAGAAAGAAAGATTAGAAAAAGAAAGATAGATTAGTTAAAGAAAGAAAGAAAGTTAATTAAAAAGAAAGAAAGAAAGATAGATTAGGTAGAAAGAAAGATAGAAAGATAGATAGATTAGTTAGAAAGAAAGAAAGAAAGTTAATTAAAAAGAAAGAAAGAAAGATTAGTTAGAAAGATAGATTAGTTAGAAAGAAAGAAAGAAAAAATGATTAGTAAGAAAGAAAGATAGATTAGTTAGAAAGAAAGAAAGAAAGAAATATAGATAAGTTAGAAAGAAAGAAAGATAGATTAGTTAGAAAAAAAGAAAGAAAAAAAGATTAGTAAGAAAGAAAGATAGATTAGTTAGAAAGAAAGAAAGAAAGATAGATTAGTTAGAAAGAAAGATAGATAGATTAGTTAGAAAAAAAGAAAGAAAAAAAGATTAGTTAGAAAGAAAGAAAGAAAGAAAGATAGATTAGTTAGAAAAAAAGAAAGAAAAAAAGATTAGTAAGAAAGAAAGAAAGATAGATTAGTTAGAAAGAAAAAAGGAAAGAAAGATAGATTAGTAAGAAAGAAAGAAAGAAAGATAGATTAGTGAGAAAGAGATTAGTTAGAAAGAAAAAGAAAGAGAGATTAGTTAGAAAGAAAGATAGATTAGTTAGAAAGAAAGAAATAAAGTTAATTAAAAAGAAAGAAAGAAAGATAGATAGATAGATTAGTTAGAAAGAAAGAAAAAAAGATTAGTAAGAAAGAAAGAAAATTAGTTAGAAAGAAAGAAAGATAGATTAGTTAGAAAGAAAGAAAGATAGATTAGTTAAAGAAAGAAATAAAGAAAGTTAATTAAAAAGAAAGAAAGAAAGATTAGTTAGAAAGATAGATTAGTTAGAAAGAAAGAAAGAAAAAATGATTAGTAAGAAAGAAATATAGATTAGTTAGAAAGAAAGAAAGAAAGAAAGAAAGATTAGTAAGAAAGAAAGAAAGATAGATTAGTTAGAAAGAAAAAAGGAAAGAAAGATAGATTAGTAAGAAAGAAAGAAAGAAAGATAAATTAGTAAGAAAGAAAAAAGATTGATTAGTAAGAAAGATAGAAAGATAGATAGATTAGTTAGAAAGAAAGAAAAAAAGATTAGTGAGAAAGAAAGATAGATTAGTTAGAAAGAAAGAAAGAGATTAGTTAGAAAGAAAGAAAGATAGATTAGTCAGAAAGAAAGAAAGAAAGTTAATTAAAAAGAAAGAAAGATAGATTAGGTAGAAAGAAAGATAGAAAGATAGATAGATTAGTTAGAAAGAAAGAAAGAAAGAAAGAAAGAAAGAAAGAAAGAAAGATAGATTAGTTAGAAAAAAAGAAAGAAAAAAGATTAGTAAGAAAGAAAGAAAGATAGATTAGTTAGAAAGAAATAAGGAAAGAAACATAGATTAGTAAGAAAGAAAGAAAGAAAGATAAATTAGTAAGAAAGAAAGAAAGATTGATTAGTAAGAAAGATAGAAAGATAGATAGATTAGTTAGAAAGAAAGAAAGAAAAAAAGATTAGGGAGAAAGAAAGATAGATTAGTTAGAAAGAAAGAAAGAAAGAGATTAGTTAGAAAGAAAAAGAAAGATATATTAGTTAGAAAGAAAGAAAGAAAGATAGATTAGTTAGAAAGAAAGAAAGAAAGAAAGTTAATTAAAAAGAAAGAAAGAAAGATAGATTAGGTAGAAAGAAAGATAGAAAGATAGATAGATTAGTTAGAAAGAAAGAAAGAAAGTTAATTAAAAAGAAATAAAGAAAGATTAGTTAGAAAGATAGATTAGTTAGAAAGAAAGAAAGAAATATAGATAAGTTAGAAAGAAAGAAAGATAGATTAGTTAGAAAGAAAAAAAGATTAGTTAGAAAGAAAGAAAGAAAGAAAGATTAA
Organism: Semotilus atromaculatus; assembly: GCA_031834385.1. Taxonomy (NCBI): domain Eukaryota; kingdom Metazoa; phylum Chordata; class Actinopteri; order Cypriniformes; family Leuciscidae; genus Semotilus; species Semotilus atromaculatus. The sequence goes on from JAULUF010000101.1 coordinate 31,283, forward strand.
TTAGAAAAAAAGAAAGAAAAAAGATTAGTAAGAAAGAAAGAAAGATAGATTAGTTAGAAAGAAAAAAGGAAAGAAAGATAGATTAGTAAGAAAGAAAGAAAGAAAGATAGATTAGTGAGAAAGATAGATTAGTTAGAAAGAAAAAGAAAGATAGATTAGTTAAAGAAAGAAAGAAAGAAAGAAAGTTAATTAAAAAGAAAGAAAGAAAGATAGATTAGGTAGAAAGAAAGATAGAAAGATAGATAGATTAGTTAGAAAGAAAGAAAGTTAATTAAAAAGAAAGAAAGATTAGAAAAAGAAAGATAGATTAGTTAAAGAAAGAAAGAAAGTTAATTAAAAAGAAAGAAAGAAAGATAGATTAGGTAGAAAGAAAGATAGAAAGATAGATAGATTAGTTAGAAAGAAAGAAAGAAAGTTAATTAAAAAGAAAGAAAGAAAGATTAGTTAGAAAGATAGATTAGTTAGAAAGAAAGAAAGAAAAAATGATTAGTAAGAAAGAAAGATAGATTAGTTAGAAAGAAAGAAAGAAAGAAATATAGATAAGTTAGAAAGAAAGAAAGATAGATTAGTTAGAAAGAAAGAAAAAAGATTAGTCAGAAAGAAAGAAAGATAGATTAGTTAGAAAAAAAGAAAGAAAAAAAGATTAGTAAGAAAGAAAGATAGATTAGTTAGAAAGAAAGAAAGAAAGATAGATTAGTTAGAAAGAAAGATAGATAGATTAGTTAGAAAAAAAGAAAGAAAGAAAGATAGATTAGTTAGAAAAAAAGAAAGAAAAAAAGATTAGTAAGAAAGAAAGAAAGATAGATTAGTTAGAAAGAAAAAAGGAAAGAAAGATAGATTAGTAAGAAAGAAAGAAAGAAAGATAGATTAGTGAGAAAGAGATTAGTTAGAAAGAAAAAGAAAGAGAGATTAGTTAGAAAGAAAGATAGATTAGTTAGAAAGAAAGAAATAAAGTGAATTAAAAAGAAAGAAAGAAAGATAGATAGATAGATTAGTTAGAAAGAAAGAAAAAAAGATTAGTAAGAAAGAAAGAAAATTAGTTAGAAAGAAAGAAAGATAGATTAGTTAGAAAGAAAAAGATAGATTAGTTAGAAAGAAAAAGATAGATTAGTTAGAAAGAAAGAAAGAAATAAAGTTAACTAAAAAGAAGGAAAGAAAGAAAGATAGATTAGGTAGAAAGAAAGATAGAAAGATAGATAGATTAGTTAGAAAGAAAGAAAGAAAGAAAGTTAATTAAAAAGAAAGAAAGAAAGATTAGTTAGAAAGATAGATTAGTTAGAAAGAAAGAAAAAAGATTAGTAAGAAAGAAAGATAGATTAGTTAGAAAGAAAGAAAGAAAGAAAGAAAGAAATATAGATAAGTTAGAAAGAAAGATAGATTAGTTAGAAAGAAAGAAAAAAAGATTAGTTAGAAAGAAAGAAAGATAGATTAGTGAGAAAGAGATTAGTTAGAAAGAAAAAGAAAGAGAGATTAGTTAGAAAGAAAGATAGATTAGTTAGAAAGAAAGAAATAAAGTTAATTAAAAAGAAAGAAAGAAAGAAAGATAGATAGATAGATAGATTAGTTAGAAAGAAAGAAAAAAAGATTAGTAAGAAAGAAAGAAAATTAGTTAGAAAGAAAGAAAGATAGATTAGTTAGAAAGAAAAAGATAGATTAGTTAGAAAGAAAAAGATAGATTAGTTAGAAAGAAAGAAAGAAATAAAGTTAACTAAAAAGAAGGAAAGAAAGAAAGATAGATTAGGTAGAAAGAAAGATAGAAAGATAGATAGATTAGTTAGAAAGAAAGAAAGAAAGAAAGTTAATTAAAAAGAAAGAAAGATTAGTTAGAAAGATAGATTAGTTAGAAAGAAAGAAAAAAGATTAGTAAGAAAGAAAGATAGATTAGTTAGAAAGAAAGAAAGAAAGAAAGAAAGAAATATAGATAAGTTAGAAAGAAAGATAGATTAGTTAGAAAGAAAGAAAAAAAGATTAGTTAGAAAGAAAGAAAGATAGATTAGTTAGAAAAAAAGAAAGAAAAAAAGATTAGTAAGAAAGAGAGATAGATTAGTTAGAAAGAAAAAAGGAAAGAAAGATAGATTAGTAAGAAAGAAAGAAAGATAGATTAGTGAGATAGATAGATTAGTTAGAAAGAAAGAAAGAAAAAAAGATTAGTGAGAAAGAAAGATAGATTAGTTAGAAAGAAAGAAAGAAAGAGATTAGTTAGAAAGAAAAAGAAAGATAGATTAGTTAGAAAGAAAGAAAGATAGATTAGTTAGAAAGAAAAAGAAAGATAGATTAGTTAGAAAGATAGATTAGTTAGAAAGAAATAAAGAAATAAAGTTAATTAAAAAGAAAGAAAGAAAGAAAGAAAGATAGATAGATTAGTTAGAAAGAAAGAAAGAAAAAAAGATTAGTAAGAAAGAAAGAAAGATTAGTTAGAAAGAAAGAAAGAGATTAGTTAGAAAGAAAAAGAAAGATAGATTAGTTAGAAAGAAAGAAAGAAAAAAAGATTAGTAAGAAAGAAAGATAGATTAGTAAGAAAGAAAGAAAGAAAGATAAATTAGTAAGAAAGAAAGAAAGATTGATTAGTAAGAAAGATAGAAAGATAGATAGATTAGTTAGAAAGAAAGAAAGAAAAAAAGATTAGGGAGAAAGAAAGATAGATTAGTTAGAAAGAAAGAAAGAAAGAGATTAGTTAGAAAGAAAAAGAAAGATAGATTAGTTAGAAAAAAAGAAAGATAGATTAGTTAAAGAAAGAAATAAAGAAAGTTAATTAAAAAGAAAGAAAGAAAGATTAGTTAGAAAGATAGATTAGTTAGAAAGAAAGAAAGAAAAAATGATTAGTAAGAAAGAAATATAGATTAGTTAGAAAGAAAGAAAGAAAGAAAGAAAGAAAGATTAGTAAGAAAGAAAGAAAGATAGATTAGTTAGAAAGAAAAAAGGAAAGAAAGATAGATTAGTAAGAAAGAAAGAAAGAAAGATAAATTAGTAAGAAAGAAAAAAAGATTGATTAGTAAGAAAGATAGAAAGATAGATAGATTAGTTAGAAAGAAAGAAAGAAAGTTAATTAAAAAGAAATAAAGAAAGATTAGTTAGAAAGATAGATTAGTTAGAAAGAAAGAAAGAAAGAAAGAAATATAGATAAGTTAGAAAGAAAGAAAGATAGATTAGTTAGAAAAAAAAAAGATTAGTTAGAAAGAAAGAAAGAAAGATAGATTAGTTAGAAAGAAAAAAGGAAAGAAAGATAGATTAGTAAGAAAGAAAGAAAGAAAGATAGATTAGTGAGATAGATAGATTAGTTCGAAAGAAAGAAATGAAAAAAAGATTAGTGAGAAAGAAAGATAGATTAGTTAGAAAGATAGATTAGTTAGAAAGAAAGAAAGAAAGAGATTAGTTAGAAAGAAAAAGAAAGATAGATTAGTTAAAGAAAGAAAGAAAGAAAGAAAGTTAATTAAAAAGAAAGAAAGAAAGATAGATTAGGTAGAAAGAAAGATAGAAAGATAGATAGATTAGTTAGAAAGAAAGAAAGAAAGTTAATTAAAAAGAAAGAAAGATTAGAAAAAGAAAGATAGATTAGTTAAAGAAAGAAAGAAAGTTAATTAAAAAGAAAGAAAGAAAGATAGATTAGGTAGAAAGAAAGATAGAAAGATAGATAGATTAGTTAGAAAGAAAGAAAGAAAGTTAATTAAAAAGAAAGAAAGAAAGATTAGTTAGAAAGATAGATTAGTTAGAAAGAAAGAAAGAAAAAATGATTAGTAAGAAAGAAAGATAGATTAGTTAGAAAGAAAGAAAGAAAGAAATATAGATAAGTTAGAAAGAAAGAAAGATAGATTAGTTAGAAAGAAAGAAAAAAGATTAGTCAGAAAGAAAGAAAGATAGATTAGTTAGAAAAAAAGAAAGAAAAAAAGATTAGTAAGAAAGAAAGATAGATTAGTTAGAAAGAAAGAAAGAAAGATAGATTAGTTAGAAAGAAAGATAGATAGATTAGTTAGAAAAAAAGAAAGAAAAAAAGATTAGTTAGAAAGAAAGAAAGAAAGAAAGATAGATTAGTTAGAAAAAAAGAAAGAAAAAAAAGATTAGTAAGAAAGAAAGAAAGATAGATTAGTTAGAAAGAAAAAAGGAAAGAAAGATAGATTAGTAAGAAAGAAAGAAAGAAAGATAGATTAGTGAGAAAGAGATTAGTTAGAAAGAAAAAGAAAGAGAGATTAGTTAGAAAGAAAGATAGATTAGTTAGAAAGAAAGAAATAAAGTTAATTAAAAAGAAAGAAAGAAAGATAGATAGATAGATTAGTTAGAAAGAAAGAAAAAAAGATTAGTAAGAAAGAAAGAAAATTAGTTAGAAAGAAAGAAAGATAGATTAGTTAGAAAGAAAGAAAGATAGATTAGTTAAAGAAAGAAATAAAGAAAGTTAATTAAAAAGAAAGAAAGAAAGATTAGTTAGAAAGATAGATTAGTTAGAAAGAAAGAAAGAAAAAATGATTAGTAAGAAAGAAATATAGATTAGTTAGAAAGAAAGAAAGAAAGAAAGAAAGATTAGTAAGAAAGAAAGAAAGATAGATTAGTTAGAAAGAAAAAAGGAAAGAAAGATAGATTAGTAAGAAAGAAAGAAAGAAAGATAAATTAGTAAGAAAGAAAAAAAGATTGATTAGTAAGAAAGATAGAAAGATAGATAGATTAGTTAGAAAGAAAGAAAAAAAGATTAGTGAGAAAGAAAGATAGATTAGTTAGAAAGAAAGAAAGAGATTAGTTAGAAAGAAAGAAAGATAGATTAGTCAGAAAGAAAGAAAGAAAGTTAATTAAAAAGAAAGATAGATTAGGTAGAAAGAAAGATAGAAAGATAGATAGATTAGTTAGAAAGAAAGAAAGAAAGAAAGAAAGAAAGAAAGAAAGAAAGAAAGAAAGAAAGAAAGATAGATTAGTTAGAAAAAAAGAAAGAAAAAAGATTAGTAAGAAAGAAAGAAAGATAGATTAGTTAGAAAGAAATAAGGAAAGAAAGATAGATTAGTAAGAAAGAAAGAAAGAAAGATAAATTAGTAAGAAAGAAAGAAAGATTGATTAGTAAGAAAGATAGAAAGATAGATAGATTAGTTAGAAAGAAAGAAAGAAAAAAAGATTAGGGAGAAAGAAAGATAGATTAGTTAGAAAGAAAGAAAGAAAGAGATTAGTTAGAAAGAAAAAGAAAGATATATTAGTTAGAAAGAAAGAAAGATAGATTAGTTAGAAAGAAAGAAAGAAAGAAAGTTAATTAAAAAGAAAGAAAGAAAGATAGATTAGGTAGAAAGAAAGATAGATAGATTAGTTAGAAAGAAAGAAAGAAAGTTAATTAAAAAGAAATAAAGAAAGATTAGTTAGAAAGATAGATTAGTTAGAAAGAAAGAAATAAAAAAAGATTAGTAAGAAAGAAAGAAAGATTAGTTAGAAAGAAAGAAAGAAATAGTTAATTAAAAAGAAAGAAAGATAGATTAGTTAGAAAGAAATAAAAAAAAGATTAGTAAGAAAGAAAGAAAGATTAGTTAGAAAGAACGAAAGATAGATTAGTTAGAAAGAAAAAGAAAGATAGATTAGTTAGAAAGAAAGAAAGATATATAGATTAGTTAGAAAGAAAGAAAGATAGATTAGTTAGAAAGAAAAAGAAAGATAGATTAGTTAGAAAGAAAGAAAGATTGATTAGTTAGAATGATAGATTAGTTAGAAAGAAAGATAGATTAGCTAGAAAGATAGATTAGTTAGAAAAAAGAAAGATAGATTAGTTAGAAAGAAAGAAAGATAAATTAGTTAGAAAGTAAGAGATTAGTTAGAAAGAAAGATAAGTTAGATATAGATAGATAGATTAGTTAGATAGATTAGTTAGAAAGATGGATAGATAGATAGATAGATAGATAGATAGATAGATAGATAAGTTAGAAAGAAAGATAAGTTAGATATAGATAGATTAGTTAGATATAGATAGATTAGTTAGATAGATTAGTTAGAAAGATGGATAGATAGATAGATAGATAGATAGATAGATAGATAGATAGATAGATAGATAGGTTTATTAGTACATATAGAATTGTAGTTTAATTGAGTCTAGGGCTTCAGGGAGTTTAGATTTGAGTTTATTTGGTGTGCACTACTGGGCCACCGTAGTCTTGGCTCAATTTGAACTTTTGCAATGAAAGTCAATGGGAGTTTTATGATTTTTAATATTAATTTGTAAGAAATCTGAAAGTCAAATCAGTTTGAAAAGATATAGCAACTAACTTCAGAACAGTCTGAAGATCTGAGCCGAGTTTGGAGTTTGTAGAGTTAAAGCTCTTGGAGGAGTTAGAGTCAACAGTTTTCTAAGAATAATAATAATAATAACTAGAAAAAGTTCGTCGAGACAAACTTTAAGTTGGCTTGTGAAAGTTTGGACCAATAAGTTTGAAGAAGTTTAAAGAAGTTTAAAGTTTAATTCGTTTATAGTTTAGTAAGAAAGAAAGAAAGATAGATTAGTTAGAAAGAAAAAAAAAAGATTAGTAAGAAAGAAAGAAAGATAGATTAGTTAGAAAGAAAGAAAGAAAGATAGATTAGTTAGAAAGAAAGATAGATTAGTAAGAAAGAAAGAAAGAAAGAAATATAGATAAGTTAGAAAGAAAGAAAGAAAAAAAGATTAGTTAGAAAGAAAGAAAGAAAGATAGATTAGTTAGAAAAAAGAAAGAAAAAAAGATTAGTAAGAAAGAAAGAAAGATAGATTAGTTAGAAAGAAAGAAAGAGATTAGTTAGAAAGAAAGATAGATTAGTAAGAAAGAAAGAAAGAAAGAAATATAGATAAGTTAGAAAGAAAGAAAGATAGATTAGTTAGAAAGAAAGAAAGAAAAAAAGATTAGTAAGAAAGAAAGAAAGAAAGATAAATTAGTAAGAAAGAAAGAAAGATTGATTAGTAAGAAAGATAGATAGATTAGTTAGAAAGAAAGAAAAAAAGATTAGTGTGAAAGAAAGAAAGAAAGAAAGAAAGAAAGATAGATTAGTTAGAAAGAAAGAAAGAAAGAAAGATTAGTTAGAAAGAAAAAAGGAAAGAAAGATAGATTAGTAAGAAAGAAAGAAAGAAAGATAAATTAGTAAGAAAGAAAGAAAGATTGATTAGTAAGAAAGATAGAAAGATAGATAGATTAGTTAGAAAGAAAGAAAGAAAAAGAGATTAGTGAGAAAGAAAGATAGATTAGTTAGAAAGAAAGAAAGAAAGAAAGAAAGAAAGAAAGAAAGTTAATTAAAAAGAAAGAAAGAAAGATAGATTAGGTAGAAAGAAAGATAGAAAGATAGATAGATTAGTTAGAAAGAAAAAGAAAGATAGTTTTTATTTAGAAAGAAAGAAAGATAGATTAGTTAGAAAGAAAGAAAGAAAGAAAGAAAGAAAGTTAATTAAAAAGAAAGAAAGAAAGATAGATTAGGTAGAAAGAAAGATAGAAAGATAGATAGATTAGTTAGAAAGAAAGAAAGAAAGTTAATTAAAGAGAAAGAAAGAAAGATTAGTTAGAAAGATAGATTAGTTAGAAAGAAAGAAAGAAAAAAAGATTAGTAAGAAAGAAAGATAGATTAGTTAGAAAGAAAGAAAGAAAGAAAGAAAGAGAAAGAAAGAAATATAGATAAGTTAGAAAGAAAGAAAGATAGATTAGTTAGAAAGAAAGAAAGATGGATTAGTTAGAAAGAAAGAAAAAAGATTAGTTAGAAAGAAAGAAAGAAAGATAGATTAGTTAGAAAGAAAGAAAGAAAGAGATTAGTTAGAAAGAAAAAGAAAGATAGATTAGTTAGAAAGAAAGAAAGATAGATTAGTTAGAAAGAAAGAAAGAAAGAAAGTTAATTAAAAAGAAAGAAAGAAAGATTAGTTAGAAAGATAGATTAGTTAGAAAGAAAGAAAGAAAAAAAGATTAGTCAGAAAGAAAGAAAGAAAGAAAGATAGATTAGTTAGAAAGAAAGAAAAAAAGATTAGTTAGAAAGAAAGAAACATAGATTAGTTGAAAAAAGAAAGAAAAAAAGATTAGTAAGAATGAAAGATAGATTAGTTAGAAAGAAAAAAGGAAAGAAAGATAGATTAGTAAGAAAGAAAGAAAGAAAAAAAGATTAGTGAGAAAGAAAGATAGATTAGTTAGAAAGAAAGAAAGAAAGAAAGATTAGTTAGTAAGAAAAAGAAAGATAGATTAGTTAGAAAGAAAGAAAGATAAATTAGTTAGAAAGAAAGAAAGAAAGAAAGAAAGTTAATTAAAAAGAAAGAAAGAAAGATAGATTAGGTAGAAAGAAAGATAGAAAGATAGATAGATTAGTTAGAAAGAAAGAAAGTTAATTAAAAAGAAAGAAAGAAAGATTAGTTAGAAAGATAGATTAGTTAGAAAGAAAGAAAGAAAAAAAGATTAGTAAGAAAGAAAGATAGATTAGTTAGAAAGAAAGAAAGAAAGAAAGAAAGAAAGAAAGAAAGAGAAAGAAAGAAAGAGAAAGAAAGAAAGAAATATAGATAAGTTAGAAAGAAAGAAAGATAGATTAGTTAGAAAGAAAGAAAGATGGATTAGTTAGAAAGAAAGAAAAAAGATTAGTTAGAAAGAAAGAAAGAAAGATAGATTAGTTAGAAAGAAAAAAGGAAAGAAAGATAGATTAGTAAGAAAGAAAGGAAGAAAGATAGATTAGTGAGAGATAGATTAGTTAGAAAGAAAGAAAGAAAAAAGATTAGTGAGAAAGAAAGATAGATTAGTTAGAGAGAAAGAAAGATGGATTAGTTAGAAAGAAAGAAAAAAAGATTAGTAAGAAAGAAAGAAAGATAGATTAGTTAGAAAGAAAAAAGGAAAGAAAGATAGATTAGTAAGAAAGAAAGGAAGAAAGATAGATTAGTGAGATAGATAGATTAGTTAGAAAGAAAGAAAGAAAAAAGATTAGTGAGAAAGAAAGATAGATTAGTTTGAAAGAAAGAGATTAGTTAGAAAGAAAAAGAAAGATAGATTAGTTAGAAAGAAAGAAAGATAGATTAGTTAGAAAGAAAGAAAGAAAGAAAGAAAGAAAGTTAATTAAAAAGAAAAAAAGAAATATAGATTAGGTAGAAAGAAAGATAGATAGATTAGTTAGAAAGAAAGAAAGAAAGAAAGTTAATTAAAAAGAAAGAAAGAAAGATTAGTTAGAAGGATAGATTAGTTAGAAAGAAAGAAAGAAAGAAAGAAAGATTAGTAAGAAAGAAAGATAGATTAGTTAGTTAGAAAGAAAGAAAGAAAGAAAGAAAGAAATATAGATAAGTTAGAAAGAAAGAAAGATAGATTAGTTAGAAAGAAAGAAAAAAAAGATTAGTTAGAAAGAAAGAATGAAAGATAGATAGATTAGTTAGAAAAAAAGAAAGAAAAAAAGATTAGTAAGAAAGAAAGAAAGATAGATTAGTTAGAAAGAAAAAAGGAAAGAAAGATATATTAGTAAGAAAGAAAGAAAGAAAGATAGATTAGTGAGAAAGATAGATTAGTTAGAAAGAAAGAAAGAAAGATAGATTAGTTAGAAAGAAAAAGAAAGATAGATTAGTTAGAAAGAAAGATAGATTAGTTAGAAAGAAAGAAATAAATAAAGTTAATTAAAAAGAAAGAAAGAAAGAAAGAAAGATAGATTAGTTAGAAAAAAAGAAAGAAAAAAAGATTAGTAAGAAAGAAAGAAAGATTAGTTAGAAAGAAAGAAAGATAGATTAGTTACAAAGAAAAAGAAAGATAGATTAGTTAGAAAGAAAGAAAGATAGATTGGTTAGAAAGAAAGAAAGAAAGAAAGTTAATTAAAAAGAAAGAAAGAAAGAAAGATTAGTTAGAAAGATAAATTAGTTAGAAAGAAAGATAGATTAGTTAAAAAACAAAGAAAGAGATTTGTTAGAAAGAAAGATAGATTAGTTAGAAAGATAGATTAGTTAGAAAGAAAGATAGATTAGTTAGAAAGAAAGATAACTTAGAAATAAAGAAAGATAGATTATTTAAAAAACAAAGAAAGATGGATTTGATAGAAAGAAAGATAGATTAGCTAGAAAGATAGATTAGTTAGAAAAAAAGAAAGATAGATTAGTTAGAAAGAAAGAAAGATAAATTAGTTAGAAAGTAAGATAGATTAGTTAGAAAGAAAGATAGATTAGTTAGAAAGAAAGAAAGATAGATTAGTTAGAAAGATAGATAGATAAGTTAGAAAGAAAGAAAGAAAGATTAGTTAGAAAGAAAGAAAGAAAAAAGATTAGTGAGAAAGAAAGATAGATTAGTTAGAGAGAAAGAAAGATGGATTAGTTAGAAAGAAAGAAAAAAAGATTAGTAAGAAAGAAAGAAAGATAGATTAGTTAGAAAGAAAAAAGGAAAGAAAGATAGATTAGTAAGAAAGAAAGGAAGAAAGATAGATTAGTGAGATAGATAGATTAGTTAGAAAGAAAGAAAGAAAAAAGATTAGTGAGAAAGAAAGATAGATTAGTTTGAAAGAAAGAGATTAGTTAGAAAGAAAAAGAAAGATAGATTAGTTAGAAAGAAAGAAAGATAGATTAGTTAGAAAGAAAGAAAGAAAGAAAGAAAGAAAGTTAATTAAAAAGAAAAAAAGAAATATAGATTAGGTAGAAAGAAAGATAGATAGATTAGTTAGAAAGAAAGAAAGAAAGAAAGTTAATTAAAAAGAAAGAAAGAAAGATTAGTTAGAAGGATAGATTAGTTAGAAAGAAAGAAAGAAAGAAAGAAAGATTAGTAAGAAAGAAAGATAGATTAGTTAGTTAGAAAGAAAGAAAGAAAGAAAGAAAGAAATATAGATAAGTTAGAAAGAAAGAAAGATAGATTAGTTAGAAAGAAAGAAAAAAAAGATTAGTTAGAAAGAAAGAATGAAAGATAGATAGATTAGTTAGAAAAAAAGAAAGAAAAAAAGATTAGTAAGAAAGAAAGAAAGATAGATTAGTTAGAAAGAAAAAAGGAAAGAAAGATATATTAGTAAGAAAGAAAGAAAGAAAGATAGATTAGTGAGAAAGATAGATTAGTTAGAAAGAAAGAAAGAAAGATAGATTAGTTAGAAAGAAAAAGAAAGATAGATTAGTTAGAAAGAAAGATAGATTAGTTAGAAAGAAAGAAATAAATAAAGTTAATTAAAAAGAAAGAAAGAAAGAAAGAAAGATAGATTAGTTAGAAAAAAAGAAAGAAAAAAAGATTAGTAAGAAAGAAAGAAAGATTAGTTAGAAAGAAAGAAAGATAGATTAGTTACAAAGAAAAAGAAAGATAGATTAGTTAGAAAGAAAGAAAGATAGATTGGTTAGAAAGAAAGAAAGAAAGAAAGTTAATTAAAAAGAAAGAAAGAAAGAAAGATTAGTTAGAAAGATAAATTAGTTAGAAAGAAAGATAGATTAGTTAAAAAACAAAGAAAGAGATTTGTTAGAAAGAAAGATAGATTAGTTAGAAAGATAGATTAGTTAGAAAGAAAGATAGATTAGTTAGAAAGAAAGATAACTTAGAAATAAAGAAAGATAGATTATTTAAAAAACAAAGAAAGATGGATTTGATAGAAAGAAAGATAGATTAGCTAGAAAGATAGATTAGTTAGAAAAAAAGAAAGATAGATTAGTTAGAAAGAAAGAAAGATAAATTAGTTAGAAAGTAAGATAGATTAGTTAGAAAGAAAGATAGATTAGTTAGAAAGAAAGAAAGATAGATTAGTTAGAAAGATAGATAGATAAGTTAGAAAGAAAGAAAGAAAGATTAGTTAGAAAGAAAGAAAGATAGATTGGTTAGAAAGAAAGAAAGATTAGTTAGAAAGAAAGATAGATAGATTAGTTAGAAAGAAAAAAGATAGATTAGTTAGAAAGAAAGAAAGTAAGAAAGAAAGAAAGAAAGATTGGTTAGAAAGAAAGATAGATTAGTTAGAAAGATAGAAAGAAAGATAGATTAGTTAGAAAGAAAGAAACAGATTAGTTAGAAAGAAAGAAAGAAAGATAGATTAGTTAGAAAGAAAGAAAGATTAGTTAGTTAGAAAGAAAGAAAGATAGATTAGTTAGAAAGAAAGATAGATTAGTTAGAAAGATAGATAGATAGATAGATTAGTTAGAAAGAAAGAAAGATAGATTAGTTAAAAAGAAAGATAGATAGATTAGTTAGAAAGAAAGATAGATTAGTTAGAAAGAAAGATAGATTAGTTAGAAAGATAGATAGATAGATTAGTTAGAAAGAAAGAAAGATAGATTAGTTAGAAATATAGATAGATTAGTTAGAAAGAAAGATAGATTAGTTAGAAAGAAAGAAAGATAGATTAGTTAGAAAGAATGAAAAAAGAAAGAAAGAAAGAAAGATTGGTTAGAAAGAAAGATAGATTAGTTAGTAAGAAAGATATAAAGAAAGATGGATTAGTTAGACAGAAAGAAACATAGATTAGTTAGAAAGAAAGAAAGAAAGAAAGATAGATTAGTTAGAAAGACTAGTTAGTTAGAAAGAAAGATAGATTAGTTAGAAAGAAAGAAAGATATATTAGTTAGAAAGAAAGATAGATAGATTAGTTAGAAAAAAAAGATAGATTAGTTAGAAAGAAAGAAAGATAGATTAGTTAGAAAGAAAGATAGATAGATTAGTTAGAAAGAAAGAAAGATTAGTTAGAAAGAAAGAAAGAATGATAGATTGGTTAGAAAGAAAGAAAGATAGATTAGTAAGAAAGAAAGAAAGGAATAAAGAACGATAGATTAGTTAGAAATAAAGATAAAGTAGTTAGAAAGAAAGATAGATTAGTTAGAAAGAAAGATAGATAGATAGATTAGTTAGAAAGAAAGAAAGATTATTTAGAAAGAAAGAAAGATAGATTAGTTAGAAAGAAAGAAAGATTAGTTAGAAAGAAAGAAAGATTAGTTAGAAAGAAAGATAGATAGATTAGTTAGAAAGAAAAAAAGAAAGAAAGAAAGAGAGAAAGAAAGAAAAATTGGTTAGAAAGAAAGATAGATTAGTTTGAAAGATAGAGATTAGTTAGAAAGAAAGAAAAGATTAGTTAGAATGAAAGAAAGATAGATAGATTAGTTAGAAAGAAAGAAAGATAGATAGATTAGTTAGAAAGAAAGAAAGATTAGTTAGAAAGAAAAAAGATAGATTAGTTAGAAAGAAAGAATAAAAGAAAGTAAGAAAGAAAGAATGAAAGATTGGTTAGAAAGAAAGAGATTAGTTAGAAAGATAGATAGATTAGTTAGAAAAAAAGAAAAGTTAGAATGAAAGAAAGATAGAGTAGTTAGAAAGAAAGAAAGATAGATAGATTAGTTAGAAAGAAAGATAGATTAGTTAGAAAGAAAGTAAGGTAGATTAGTTAGAAAGAAAGATAGATTAGTTAGAAAGAAGAAAGATAGATTAGTTAGAAAGAAAGAAAGATTAGTTAGAAAGAAAGAAAGATAGATCAGTTAGCAAGAAAGAAATATTAGTTAGTTAGAAAGAAAGATTAGTTTGAAAGAAAGAAAGATTAGTTTGAAAGAAAGATAGATTAGTAAGAAAGAAAGAAATAAAGAAAGATTAGGTAGAAAGAAAGAAAGATTAGTTAGAAAGAAAGAAAGATAAGTTAGAAAGATAGATAGATAGATAGATAGATATATAGATAGATAGATAGATAGATAGATAGATAGATAGATAGATAAAGTTCATTAGTACATATAGAATGGTAGTTTCATTGAATCTAGGGCTTCAGGGAGTTTAGATTTGAGTTTTTGTGTTGTTCACTACTGGGCCACCGTAGTCTTGGCTCAATTTGAACTGTTGCAATGAAAGTCAATGGGATTTTTATGATTTTTAATATTAATTTTTAAGAAATCTGAAAGTCAAATCAGTTTGAAAAGATATAGCACACCGAGTCAGAACAGTCTGAAGGTCTGACCCGAGTTTGGAGTTTGTAGAGTTAAAGCTCTAGGACGAGTTAGAGTCAGAATTTTTTGGGTAAGAAAAATAAGAAGAAGAAGAAGAAGAAGAATAATAACTAGAAAAAGTTCGTCGAGACAAACTTTAAGTTGGCTTGTGAAAGTTTGGACCAATAAGTTTGAAGAAGTTTAAAGTTTAAATTAGTTTAAAGTTTAATTAGTTTATAGTTCAGTAAGAAAGAAAGAAAGATAGATTAGTTAGAAAGAAAGATAAAAAAAAGATTAGTAAGAAAGAAAGAAAGATAGATTAGTTAGAAAGAAAGAAAGAAAGAAAGATAGATTAGTTAGAAATAAAAAAATAAAAAAAGATTAGTAAGAAAGAAAGATAGATTAGTTAGAAAGAAAGAAAGATAGATTAGTAAGAAAGAAAGAAAGATAGATTAGTAAGAAAGAAAGAAAGAAAAAAATAGTAAGAAAGAAAGAAAGATAGATTAGTAAGAAAGAGAAAGAAAGATAGATTAGTTAGAAATAAAAAAATAAAAAAAGATTAGTAAGAAAGAAAGATAGATTAGTTAGAAAGAAAGAAGGAAAGAAAGATAGATTAGTAAGAAAGAAAAAAAGATAGATTAGTAAGAGAAAGATTGATTAGTAAGAAAGATAGATAGATTAGTTAGACAGAGAGAAAAAAGATTAGTAAGAAAGAAAGATAGATTAGTAAGAAAGAAAGAAAGATAGATTAGTTAGAAAGAAAGAAAGATAGATTAGTAAGAAAGAAAGATAGATTAGTAAGAAAGAAAGAAAGAAAAAGATTAGTAAGAAAGAAAGAAAGATAGATTAGTTAGAAAGAAAGAAAAAAGATTAGTAAGAAAGAAAGAAAGATTAGTAAGAAAGAAAGATAGATTAGTTAGAAAGAAAGAAAGAAAAAAGATTAGTAAGAAAGAAAGAAAAAAAGATTAGTAAGAAAGAAAGAAAGATAGATTAGTAAGAAAGAAAGAAAGAAAAAAAGATTAGCAAGAAAGAAAGAAAGAAAGATAGATTAGTTAGAAAGAAAGAAAAAAAAGATTAGTAAGAAAGAAAGAAAGAAAGAAAAAAAGATTAGTAAGAAAGAAAGATAGATTAGTTAGAAAGAAAGAAAAAAAAGATTAGTAAGAAAGAAAGAAAGAAAAAAAGATTAGTAAGAAAGAAAGATAGATTAGTTAGAAAGAAAGAAAAAAGATTAGTAAGAAAGAAAGAAAAAAAGATTAGTAAGAAAGAAAGAAAGATAGATTAGTTAGAAAGAAAGAAAGAAAAAAAGATTAGCAAGAAAGAAAGAAAGAAAGATAGATTAGTTAGAAAGAAAGAAAAAAAAGATTAGTAAGAAAGAAAGAAAGAAAGAAAAAAAGATTAGTAAGAAAGAAAGAAAAAAAGATTAGTAAGAAAGAAAGATAGATTAGTAAGAAAGAAAGAAAGAAAAAAAGATTAGCAAGAAAGAAAGAAAGATAGATTAGTTAGAAAGAAAGAAAAAAAAGATTAGTAAGAAAGAAAGAAAGAAAAAAAGATTAGTAAGAAAGAAAGATAGATTAGTTAAAAAGAAAGAAAGAAAAAAGATTAGTAAGAAAGAAAGAAAAAAGATTAGCAAGAAAGAAAGAAAGAAAGATAGATTAGTTAGAAAGAAAGAAAAAAAAGATTAGTAAGAAAGAAAGAAAGAAAGAAAAAAAGATTAGTAAGAAAGAAAGATAGATTAGTTAGAAAGAAAGAAAAAAGATTAGTAAGAAAGAAAGAAAAAAAGATTAGTAAGAAAGAAAGAAAGATAGATTAGTAAGAAAGAAAGAAAAAAAGATTAGTAAGAAAGAAAGAAGGATAGATTAGTAAGAAAGAAAGAAAGAAAAAAGATTAGCAAGAAAGAAAGAAAGAAAGATAGATTAGTTAGAAAGAAAGAAAAAAAAGATTAGTTAGAAAGAAAGAAAGAAAGAAAAAAAGATTAGTAAGAAAGAAAGAAAGAAAGAAAAAAAGATTAGTAAGAAAGAAAGATAGATTAGTTAGAAAGAAAGAAAAAAGATTAGTAAGAAAGAAAGAAAAAAAGATTAGTAAGAAAGAAAGATAGATTAGTAAGAAAGAAAGAAAAAAGATTAGAAAGAAAGAAAGATAGATTAGTAAGAAAGAAAGAAAGAAAAAAAGATTAGCAAGAAAGAAAGAAAGATAGATTAGTTAGAAAGAAAGAAAAAAAAGATTAGTAAGAAAGAAAGAAAGATAGATTAGTAAGAAAGAAAGATAGATTAGTTAGAAAGAAAGAAAGAAAAAAGATTAGTAAGAAAGAAAGAAAAAAAGATTAGTAAGAAAGAAAGAAAGAAAACAAGATTAGTAAGAAAGAAAGAAAGATAGATTAGTTAGAAAGAAAGAAAGAAAAAAAGATTAGTAAGAAAGAAAGATAGATTAGTAAGAAAGAAAGATAGAAAAAAAGATTAGTAAGAAAGAAAGAAAGATAGATTAGTAAGACAGAAAGAAAGAAAAAAAGATTAGTAAGAATGAAAGAAAGATAGATTAGTAAGAAAGAAAGAAAGATAGATTAGTAAGAAAGAAAGAAAGAAAAAAAGATTAGTAAGAATGAAAGAAAGATAGATTAGTAAGAAAGAAAGAAAGATAGATTAGTAAGAAAGAAAGAAAGAAAAAGATTAGTAAGAAAGAAAGAAAGATAGATTAGTAAGAAAGAAAGAAAGAAAAAAGATTAGCAAGAAAGAAAGAAAGAAAGATAGATTAGTTAGAAAGAAAGATAGATAGATTAGTTAGAAAGAAAGATAGATTAGTTAGAATGAAAGAAAGATAGAGTAGTTAGAAAGAAAGAAAGATAGATTAGTTAGAAAGAAAGAGATTAGTTAGAAAGAAAGAAAGAGATTAGTTAGAAAGAAAGAGATTAGTTAGAAAGAAAGATAGATAGATTAGTTAGAAAGAAAGAGATTAGTTAGAAAGAAAGATAGATAGATTATTTAGAAAGAAACATAGATAGATTAGTTAGAAAGAAAGATAGATTAGTTAGAAAGAAACATAGATAGATTAGTTAGAAAGAAATAAAGAAATAAAGATAGATTAGTTTGAAAGAAATAAAGAAAGATAGATTAGTTAGAAAGAAAAAAAGATAGATTAGTTAGAAAGAAATAAAGAAATAAAGATAGATTAGTTAGAAAGAAAGAAAGATAGATTAGTTAGAAAGAAAGAAAGATAGATTAGTTAGAAAGAAAAAAGATAGATTAGTTTGAAAGAAATAAAGAAAGATAGATTAGTTAGAAAGAAAGATAGATAGATTAGTTAGAAAGAAAGAGATTAGTTAGAAAGAAACATAGATAGATTAGTTAGAAAGAAAGAAAGATAGATTAGTTAGAAGGAAATATTAGTTAGAAAGAAAGAAAGATAGATTAGTTAGAAAGAAAGAAAGATAGATTAGTTTGAAAGAAATAAAGAAAGATAGATTAGTTAGAAAGAAAGAAAGAAAGAAAGAAAGATAGATAGATAGATAGATAGATAGATAGATAGATAGATAGATAGATAGATAGATAGATAGATAAGAAAGAAAGATAGATTAGTTAGAAATAAAGATATATAGATAGATTAGTTAGAAAGAAAGAAAGATAGATAGATAGATAGATAGATAGATAGATAGATAGATAGATAGATAGATAGATAGATAGATAGATAGATAGATAGATAGATAAGAAAGAAAGATAGATTAGTTAGAAAGAAAGATAGATTAGTTAGAAAGAAAGAAAGATAGATTAGTTAGAAAGAAAGAAAGATAGATTAGTTAGAAAGAAAGAAAGATAGATTAGTTAGAAAGAAAAAAAGATAGATTAGTTAGAAAGAAAGAGATTAGTTAGAAAGAAAGAAAGAGATTAGTTAGAAAGAAAGAGATTAGTTAGAAAGAAAGATAGATAGATTAGTTAGAAAGAAAGATAGATAGATTAGTTAGAAAGAAACATAGATAGATTAGTTAGAAAGAAAGAAAGATAGATTAGTTAGAAGGAAATATTAGTTAGAAAGAAAGATTAGTTAGAAAGAAAGAAAGATAGATTAGTTTAGAAATAAAGAGATTAGTTAGAAAGAAAGAAAGATAGATTAGTTAGAAAGGAAGAAAGATAGATTAGTTAGAAAGGAAGAAAGATCAGATAGATAGATAGATAGATAGATAGATAGATAGATAGATAGATAGATAAGTTAGAAAGAGATAGATAGATAGATAGATAGATAGATAGATAGATAGATAGATAGATAGATAGATAGATAGATAGATAGATAGATAGAGTTCATAAGTACATATAGAATGGGAGTTTAATTGAGTCCAAGGCTTTAGGGAATTTAGATTTGAGTTTATTTGGTGTAGACTACTGGGCCACCGTAGTCTTGGCTCATTTTGAACTGTTACAATGAAAGTCAATGGGATTTTTATGATTTTTAATATTAATTTTTAAGAAATCTGAAAGTCAAATCAGTCTGAAAAGATATAGCACACTAAGTCAGAACAGTTTGAAGGTCTGACCCGAGTTTGGAGTTTGTAGAGTTAAAGCTCTAGGACGAGTTAGAGTTTAAATTTTAGAGTCAGAAGAATAATAATAATAATAATAAGTTTAAATAGGATTTCAGTAAGTTGGCTTTCTCAAGCCAACTTAATAAGTTTAAATAGGATTTCAGTAAGTTGGCTTTTCCAAGCCAACTTAATTAAAGCTGCAAGCAGCGATGAAAGGGCCCTCGCACCCGTGCCACCGCCACCCGGTGGCTTCAGGAAGACAGAGCACGGTGGGCAATGTGCATTTAAGTAGGTAAATATAGGAGGAGTATGTCAAAGTCAGTTACAAAAATGTCCTTTATTATGGGGATAGTAGCATGCGTTATCACTCAGATAAGTGTTGCTAGCATGTTTTAGCATGTTTCTAGCATGTTTAGAACTCAATGGCATATTTAATTAATATGTTGCTAGTACTGCATCACAATGTAAAACATGTCACTTCCTGTCGACAGTAGGTGGCGCTATTACTATAACTGAAAATTGTCATGGACATGTGTTCAGGGCAGAACTCTTATCAAATGTGTGAAGTTTGGCGCAGATTGGACATTGCCTTCTTGAGTAACAGCAACTTCCTGTTTCATTGCATTAACATGCTTTAGCACTTAGCTAAGAATTGCTAGCATGTTTTAACATGTTTATAACATGTTTATAACTCAATGGCATATTTAATGTGTTGCCAGTATTGCATCACAGTGTTAAACATGACACTTCCTGTTGCTAGTAGGTGGCGCTATTACTATAACTGAAAATTGTCACGTAGATGTGTTCAGGCCATGACTCTTATCAAATGTGTGAAGTTTGGGGCAGATTTGACATTCCATGCCTGAGTTACAGCATATTCCTATTTAATTGCAGTAATAACATAATTTAACATTTAGCTAAGTGTTTGCTAGCATGTTTTAGCATGTTTCTAGTATGTTGATAGCATGTTTAACACTTGCTGGCACTTTTTTATCTATTATTAGGAGTCCACAACAGTGTTAAACATGTCACTTCCTGTTGCCAGCAGGTGGCGCTATGACTGTAACTGAATTTGAGCATGGACATGTGTTCAGGACAGAACTCTTATGAAACGTGTGAAGTTTGGGGCAGATTGGACATTGCCTTCTTGAGTAACAGCAACTTCCTGTTTCATTGTATTAACATGCTTTAGCACTTAGCTAAGAATTGCTAGCATGTTTTAACATGTTTATAACATGTTTATAACTCAATGGCATATTTAATGTGTTGCCAGTATTGCATCACAGTGTTAAACATGACACTTCCTGTTGCTAGTAGGTGGCGCTATTACTATAACTGAAAATTGTCACGTAGATGTGTTCAGGCCATGACTCTTATCAAATGTGTGAAGTTTGGGGCAGATTTGACATTCCATGCCTGAGTTACAGCAAATTCCTATTTAATTGCAGTAATAACATAATTTAACATTTAGCTAAGTGTTTGCTAGCATGTTTTAGCATGTTTCTAGTATGTTGATAGCATGTTTAACACTTGCTGGCACTTTTTTATATGTTATCAGGAGTCCACAACAGTGTTAAACATGTCACTTCCTGTTGCCAGCAGCTGGCGCTATGACTGTAACTGAATATGAGCATGGACATGTATTCAGGACAGAACTCTTATCAAACATGTGAAGTTTGGGGCAGATTGGACATTGTTTGCCTGAGTTACAGCAACTTCCTGTTTCATGGCGAAACATCAAAATTTGTCAGGCCGCCGAGGACACGCCCTTCGACGAAAACTCAAGATCTTCGCAATTTAACGTCGCAAAGGCCTTAAGATTAGACTCACCAAATTTGAAGATGATCAGATTAAAACTGTAGGAGGAGTTCGTTAAAGTACGAGGCCTGAAAATGGCAAAAACTGCACAAAAATCTGAGAGGAAGTTCAAAATGGCTGACTTCCTGTTGTGTTTAGGGCTACGCTCCAAGAGACTTTTTTGTAGGTATTGGGCCATTACAGGTATGTACCGAATTTCGTACACGTACGTGAAACGTAACGCGAGGCGCACTCCGTTGAACCTTTATAGGTGGCGCTATCGAGCCATTTTGCCCCGCCCAATTTTGAAACGCATATCAGATGTAAATTGTCGCCAGTTCTGACGCGTGTGCAAATTTTTGTGAGTTTTCGTGCATGTTTAGGCCCTCAAAAATGCGATTCATTGCGGAGAATAATAATAATAATAATAATTAAAGCTGCAAGCAGCGATGAAAGGGCCCTCGCACCCGTGCCACCGCCACCCGGTGGCTTCAGGAAGACAGAGCACGGTGGGCAATGTGCATTTAAGTAGGTAAATATAGGAGGAGTATGTCAAAGTCAGTTACAAAAATGTCCTTTATTATGGGGATAGCAGCATGCGTTATCACTCAGATAAGTGTTGCTAGCATGTTTTAGCATGTTTCTAGCATGTTTAGAACTCAATGGCATATTTAATTAATATGTTGCTAGTACTGCATCACAATGTAAAACATGTCACTTCCTGTCGACAGTAGGTGGCGCTATTACTATAACTGAAAATTGTCATGGACATGTGTTCAGGGCAGAACTCTTATCAAATGTGTGAAGTTTGGCGCAGATTGGACATTGCCTTCTTGAGTAACAACAACTTCCTGTTTCATTGCATTAACATGCTTTAGCACTTAGCTAAGAATTGCTAGCATGTTTTAACATGTTTATAACATGTTTATAACTCAATGGCATATTTAATGTGTTGCCAGTATTGCATCACAGTGTTAAACATGACACTTCCTGTTGCTAGTAGGTGGCGCTATTACTATAACTGAAAATTGTCACGTAGATGTGTTCAGGCCATGACTCTTATCAAATGTGTGAAGTTTGGGGCAGATTTGACATTCCATGCCTGAGTTACAGCAAATTCCTATTTAATTGCAGTAATAACATAATTTAACATTTAGCTAAGTGTTTGCTAGCATGTTTTAGCATGTTTCTAGTATGTTGATAGCATGTTTAACACTTGCTGGCACTTTTTTATCTATTATTAGGAGTCCACAACAGTGTTAAACATGTCACTTCCTGTTGCCAGCAGGTGGCGCTATGACTGTAACTGAATTTGAGCATGGACATGTGTTCAGGACAGAACTCTTATGAAACGTGTGAAGTTTGGGGCAGATTGGACATTGCCTTCTTGAGTAACAGCAACTTCCTGTTTCATTGTATTAACATGCTTTAGCACTTAGCTAAGAATTGCTAGCATGTTTTAACATGTTTATAACATGTTTATAACTCAATGGCATATTTAATGTGTTGCTAGTATTGCATCACAGTGTTAAACATGACACTTCCTGTTGCTAGTAGGTGGCGCTATTACTATAACTGAAAATTGTCACGTAGATGTGTTCAGGCCATGACTCTTATCAAATGTGTGAAGTTTGGGGCAGATTTGACATTCCATGCCTGAGTTACAGCAAATTCCTATTTAATTGCAGTAATAACATAATTTAACATTTAGCTAAGTGTTTGCTAGCATGTTTTAGCATGTTTCTAGTATGTTGATAGCATGTTTAACACATGCTGGCACTTTTTTATCTATTATTAGGAGTCCACAACAGTGTTAAACATGTCACTTCCTGTTGCCAGCAGGTGGCGCTATGACTGTAACTGAATTTGAGCATGGACATGTGTTCAGGACAGAACTCTTATCAAACGTGTGAAGTTTGAGGCAGATTGGACATTGTTTGCCTGAGTTACAGCAACTTCCTGTTTCATGGCGAAACATCGAAATTTGTCAGGCCGCCGAGGACACGCCCTTTGACGAAAACTCAAGATCTTCGCAATTTACTGTCGCGAAGGCCTTAAGGTTAGACTCACCAAATTTGAAGATGATCAGATTAAAACTGTAGGAGGAGTTTGTCAAAGTACGAGGCCTGAAAATGGCAAAAACTGCACAAAAATCTAAGAGGAAGTGTTGCTATCATGCTTTAGCATTTTTTTAGCATGTTTGGAACTCAATGGCATATTTAATATGTTGCTAGTACTGCATCACAGTGTAAAACATGTCACTTCCTGTTGACAGTAGGCAGCGCTATTACAGCAAATTCCTATTTAATTGCAGTAATAGCATACTTTAGCACTTAGCTAAGTGTTTGCTAGCATGTTTTAACATGTTTCTAGTATGAGGTTAGCATGTTTAGCACTTGCTGGCACTTTTTTATATATTATTAGGAGTCCTCAACAGTGTTAAACATGTCACTTCCTGTTGCCAGCAGCTGGTGCTATGACTGTAACTGAATATGAGCATGGACATGTGTTCAGGGCAGGACTCTTATCAAACGTGTGAAGTTTGGGGCAGATTGGACATTGCCTTCCTGAGTAACAAAAACTTCCTGTTTCATTGTATTAGCATGCTTTAGCACTTAGCTAAGAATTGCTAGCATGTTTTAACATGTTTCTAACATGATTATAACTCATTGGCATAATTAATATGTTGCTAGTACTGCATCACAGTGTTAAACATGTCACTTCCTGTTGCCAGTAGGTGGCGCTATTACTATAACTGAATATTCTCATGTAGATGTGTTCAGGCCATGACTCTTATCAAACGTGTGAAGTTTGGGGCAGATTGGACATTCCATACCTGAGTTACAGCAAATTCCTATTGAATTGCAGTAATAGCATGCTTTAGCACTTAGCTAAGTGCTTGCTAGCATGTTTTAGCATGTTTCAAGTATGTTGTTAGCATGTTTAACACTTGCTGGCACTTTTTTATATGTTATCAGGAGTCCACAACAGTGTTAAACATGTCACTTCCTGTTGCCAGCAGGTGGCGCTATGACTGTAACTGAATATGAGCATGGACATGTGTTCAGGACAGAACTCTTATCAAACGTGTGAAGTTTGGGGCAGATTGGACATTGTTTGCCTGAGTTACAGCAACTTCCTGTTTCATGGCGAAACATCAAAATTTGTCAGGCCGCCGAGGACACGCCCTTCGACGAAAACTCAAGATCTTCGCAATTTAACGTCGCAAAGGCCTTAAGATTACACTCACCAAATTTGAAGATGATCAGATTCAAACTGTAGGAGGAGTTCGTTAAAGTACGAGGCCTGAAAATGGCAAAAACTGCACAAAAATCTGAGAGGAAGTTCAAAATGGCTGACTTCCTGTTGTGTTTAGGGCTACGCTCCAAGAGACTTTTTTGTAGGTATTGGGCCATTACATGTATGTACCGAATTTCGTACACGTACGTGAAACGTAACGCGAGGCGCACTCCGTTGAACCTTTATAGGTGGCGCTATCGAGCCATTTTGCCCCGCCCAATTTTGAAACGCATATCAGATGTAAATTTTCGCCAGTTCTGACGCGTGTGCAAATTTTCGTGAGTTTTCGTGCATGTTTAGGCCCTCAAAAATGCGATTCATTGCGGAGAAGAAGAAGAAGAAGAAGAATAATAATAATAAACAAAGCAATTCCAAGAGGGTCCTCACACCATCGGTGCTCGGGCCCTAAATATAGCTGCGAGCAGCGATTACGGGCCCAAGCCGGTGGCACCGCAACCCCGGTGCCTTTAGTACCTAAAGGCACCGGGGTGGCGGTTCCGCCAGCTTTGGCCCTTCATCGCTGCTCGCAGCTATATATATATATATATATATATATATAAACGGCCCGGTGGCACCGCCACCCCGGTGCCTTTGGGGTTATTGTGCACGACGTGCAAAAACGTAACCCCGCTTTGACTGTCGAAAAGAAGTGTGCTGTAGAGCTTGCATCAGTGTGGGCTCTGCAAAAGTGCGCTTCGAGGGCACATATCAACCACAAAGTATGCGTGAGCAACCTTCTGAAACCTAAAATGAAAAATGAGACACCCTACGGTCTCATGTATTTAACGGACACATGAAATAAGTACACAAGACCGAAAATTCATATGAAGTGTGCCATTTGGGACAGGGCCTATGATCGTGAACCACAATAGCCACATATATGAGATAATTTAAATTTAGAATCATTTTTAATGTCATAGGATGTCATATGTCAATATGTTTTGTAGCACTTAAATGTGTAAATCCAGAAGCCTAGTATTTATCTGGAGGTCTTTGTCCTTTGCCTGTCAACCTGGTTTGTCTCTGCCTTTTCTGTTCTGCCCTGTTTGCCATTGTTCACCCAGCCTGTCTTGACCATTCTTAATAAAAAGCTGCAAATGGATTCAAAAAGACAAGGCCTTAAACTTAAACTTGAACAAGGATTAAACTCTTGTAACTGTAACAGACACCAAGGCACAATCACACACACACACATGCACGCACGCACGCACACACAGTTTAAAAACAAAAAAATATTTATCCAACCCCATTTAAAAACAGTCTGTGATTCCTTTACTTTATTAATAAAACTTATTTAAAAAATACAAGGCTTAAGACATTTATTTTCCTTTTTAATGCAGGCCAAACCACACAGCAGTGAAATGGTTAATCTAGCCCTCCTCCCCCTACACACACACACACACACACACACACACAGACAGGCACAGACACAGAGACGTAGGCTTATGGCAAGCCGTTTTAACATTTAATCATTTAAACCCACTAGTCTCTATTTTCATGCTACTAGTACTTATTTTTTAGATACTAGTATTTTTAGATACTAATATAGTATCTAATGAATAAGTACTAGTATCTTTTAAAAGGTACTAGTCCCTAAGGAATAAGCACTAGTATCTAAAGAAAAGGCACTAGTACCTAAAGAATAAGCACTAGTCGCTAATGAATAAGTACTAGTACTTAATGGAATAGATACTAGTATCTAAAAAATAAGTACTAGTAGCATGAAAATAGAGACTAGTTGGTTAAAATGATTAAATGTTAAGACGGCTTGCCATATTGGCTCAGAGAGAGAGAGAGAGAAAATGACCATATTCAAACCAAAATATCTGACTTTCTGTTGTTCGGAGCTAATAACTGTAAATTAGAAAGTTGTTCGGCTTGAGGAGAAGAATATACACGCTGAGTTTTGTAACTGTAGGTAAAACTAACTAAGTTATAACACACTTTATATGTCCTTATTAAGCCATGAAAATTCATTTCCTCGCCACGGCCAAACCGTTCGAGATATCAAAAGTCCGTCCGCAATTTAGCATCCTCAAAGTCTTGACATCATGCACACCGAGTTTGGCGATGATTGAATGAATTGCCTAGGAGTAGTACTTCAAATTCCACAGCAAGCGTTTTCCAAACAACCCATAATAGCCGACTTCCTGTTGGGCTGGCGTAAAACTTGACCGGGGGTAAGATGTTCGGCCCGATGAGATCTATATGTGTACTGAGTTTCATATTAATTCATGCAAGCGTGTTGGATATATGGACCAAATTGTCGGACCCCGTTCAAGAGGGCGCTGTTGAGCCCCCCTGCCACGCCCGGGTACCAGCTTCAGCCCGGCCCTGATGGCCGTGGGTTCTGACCTGTGTGCAAAATTTCAAGAGTTTTTGAGCACGTTAAGAGCCCCAAAAGCCCCTGAAACTTTAAAATCCATTAAAAGCAATAGACAAATCCCTCACACACAGAGACAGAGAGAGAGGGAGAGAAAATTCTCAGATACATCCACATTCAAACTTAAATATCTGACTTGCTGTTGTTTGGGGCTAATGACAGTTAATTAGAAAGTTGTCCGGCTTGATCTGAACAATATGCGTACCGAGTTTTATGATTGTAGGTAAAACTATATAACTAACACCCCCACTTTTGTCAAAAGGTGGCGCTACTGAGCCCCTGCACCACGCCCGTTTCTGAAACTTTGCACATGTCTACTGGCTAATAAATGTGATCTGTCTGTCGAGTTTCATGCAATTTTAAGCAATTTCAGGCATGCTAAGAGTCTCAAAAGCATTCAAAAAGAATATTAAAGTTTGATGCGTTTGATGCGTTGTCACGGCAACAGTATCTTAGATATCAATAATCCTTTCACAAGTCTACATCTGGCGTGTGTTTACATTATACACATAAAGTTTGAAGCAAATCGGGTAAAAATAAGAGGGTGATTTCAAAGCATTTTGAAAGTGACACACTTCCTGCTGCCAGTTGGTGGCGCTATAACATTGACTCACAATAGTCACATCCATGTGATCGGACTCTTACAACGAACACACTGCTGAAGTTTCATCAAGATCAGTTAATGTATGCAGAAGTTATAACACACTTCCTGTTTCCATTATTCGCCATAAATTCGTTTCCTCGCCACGGCCAAACCGTTCGAGATATCAAAAATCCCCTGGCAACTTTTCATCGTCAATCTCTTGACTTCATGCTGACCGAGTTTCGTGGCGATTGGTTGAATTCTCTAGGAGGAGAATATCGAATTCCATTGCATGCGTTTTCCAAACAAGCCTTAATAGCCGACTTCCTGTTGGGCTGGGGTAAAAAGTAAAAGTACAAAGGATATATGAACCGATGAGATCTGTGTACCGAGTTTCATATTATTACATGCAAGCGTGTTTGATTTATGAAGCAAGTTTTTGGACCCCGTTCCAGGGGGCGCTGTCAAACCCCCCTGCCACGCCCGGGTACCAGCTTCAGCCCGGCCCTGATGGCCGCCGGTTCTGACCCGTGTGCAAAGTTTCAAGAGTTTTTGAGCACGTTAAGGGGCCCAAAAGTGCGCTGAGAGTCTCAAAAGCATCCAAAAAGAATATTAAAGTTTGATGCATTGTCACGGCAACAGCATCTAAGATATCAACAATCCCTTCACAGGTCTACATCTGGCGTGTGTCTACATTATACACATCAAGTTTGAAGCAAATCGGGTAAAGCCTGTTTGATTTATGAACCAAGTTTTCGGACCCCGTTCCAGGGGGCGCTGTCGAGCCCCCCTGCCACGCCCGGGTACCAGCTTCAGCCCGGCCCTGATGGCCGCGGTTTCTGACCCGTGTGCAAAGTTTCAAGAGTTTTTGAGCATGTTAAGGGCCCCAAAAGTGCGCTAAGAATCTCAAAAGTATCCAAAAAGAATATTAAAGTTTGATGCATTGTCACGGCAACAGCATCTAAGATATCAACAATCCTTTCACAGGTCTACATCTGGCTTGTGTCTACATTATACACATCAAGTTTGAAGCAAATAGGGTAAAGCGTGTTGGATATATGGACCAAATTGTCTGACCCGTTCAAGGGGGCGCTGTCGAGCCCCCCTGCCACGCCCGGGTACCAGCTTCAGCCTGGCCCTGATGGCCGCGGGTTTTGTCCCGTGTGCAAAGTTTCAAGAGTTTTCGAGCACGTTAAGAACCCCAAAAGTGCCCGAAAGCATAAAAAAGCATGAAAAAGCTTAAAAAAAGAAATATTAATGTTTGATGCATTGCCATGGCAACAGTATCTAAGATATCAATAATCCTTTCACAGGTCTACATCTGGCGTGTGTCTACATTATGCACATGAAGTTTGAAGCAAATCGGGTAAAAATAAGAGGGTGATTTAAAAGCATTTTGAAAGTGACACACTTCCTGCTGCCAGTTGGTGGCGCTATAACTTTGACTCACAATAGTCACATCCATGTGATCGGGCTCTTACAACGAACACACTGCTGAAGTTTCATCAAGATTAGTTAATGTATGCAGTAGTTATAACACACTTCCTGTTTCACGTTTCTCGCCATAATTTTGTTTCCTCGCCACTGCCAAACCGTTCGAGATATCAAAAATCCCCTGGCAACTTTTCATCCTCAGTGTCTTGACTTCATGCTGACCGAGTTTCGTGCCGTGTGTTTGAATTCTCTAGGAGGAGTATTTCACATTCCATTGCATGCGTTTTCCAAACAACCCTTAATAGCCCACTTACTGTTGGGCTGGGGTAAAAAGTAAGAGCATGAAGTATATATGAACCGATGAGATATATATGTGTACTGAGTTTCATATTATTACATGCAAGCGTGTTTGATTTATGGACCAAGTGTTCAAACCCCGTTCCAGGGGGCGCTGTCGAGCCCCCCTGCCACGCCCGGGTACCAGCTTCAGCCCGGCCCTGATGGCCGCGGGTTCTGAGATGTGTGCAAAGTTTCAAGAGTTTTCGAGCACGTTAAGGCCCCCAAAAGTGCCCAAAAGGTAGTAAAATAATAATAATAATCCTAAAATATAGCTGCGAGCAGCGATTACGGGCCCAAGCCGGTGGCACCGCAACCCCGGTGCCTTTAGTACCTAAAGGCACCGGGGTGGCGGTTCCGCCAGCTTTGGCCCTTCATCGCTGCTCGCAGCTATATATTATATATATATATATATATATATATATATATATATATATATATATATATATATATACGGCCCGGTGGCACCGCCACCCTGGTGCCTTTAGGGTTATTGTGCACAACGTGCAAAAACGTTACCCCGCTTTGACTGTCGAAAAGAAGTGTGCTGTAGAGCTTGCATCAGTGTGGGCTCTGCAAAAGTGTGCATCAAGGGCACATATCAACCACAAAGTATGCGTGAGCAACCTTCTGAAACCTAAAATGAAAAATAAAACACCCTACATCCTACATGGATTTAACGGACACATGAAATAAGTACACAAGACCGAAAATTCATATGAAGTGTGCCATCTGGGACAGGGCCTATGATCGTGAACCACAATAGCCACATATATGAGATCATTTAAATTTAGAATAATTTTTAATGTCATAGGTCAATATGTTTTGCAGCACCTGTCAACCTGGTTTGTCTCTGCCTTTTCTGTTCTGCCCTGTTTGCCATTGTTCACCCTGCCTGTCTTGACCATTCTTAATAAAAAGCTACAAATGGATTCCCCTAGCCTGACCCTGCCTCATTACAACACATATGCTGCATCTGCTCGCTATCTGCTGAACAGCTCTGGTAGTTCCGCTTCAGCACTGATGATGTTATAAGAATAGTGCGCTCTGGTTGGTCTGGATTATTCGGGATTTTTTATTTTATACAGAAATAAGTTGTTTATAAATCAGATGAGAATAAAGTTAGTGTTGATAACATTTTTAAGGATAACATATTGATCTAATATATATATATATATATAGCACATTAATTTTAAATTCATTCAGCTTTAATCACAAAACATACAATCTTAATTTTATTTAAAGCAAACAATACATTGCTACCGGGTATATTCGGTACCCACTAATAGGAGTTGCTTTCAGTCACTTCTGTGTTTATCTAAGCGCGGGGCTCCAGACTAACTTTTTTACTAGGAGCACTGTAGCCTATATAAAGCACAAAATAGTGTCTGTGTATATTAAACTGCAAAAATACTATTTAAATATTAACACTGCTTGTCTTTGTGTGAATGAATGGCGCAGACGCACGGTTTCATTTAACGTTAGCTACCTCTCTCTCTCTCTGACACACACACACACACACACTGAAGCATGAGCAGCACTCGCGCTGTTTTCAGTCTCTGCTGCCTCACGATATGATGACATGATTCATGATTCAATTCACTCTGAGAGTCACTTCCTGAGCATGTGAGCGAATCGTTTGAACGAATGAATTAATGACTCGCTCATTAAGACGGTCGCCTGGCGACACCTAATGGTGGTTTAGTGTTTAAAAGTATCATTCTTTCCAACAATAGTCAACAAACTTATATTTAAAACAATCTCATAACATTATATAATGCATTGTACTTTTTCAGTGTAAAATATTTAATTTGATCAGCCCTACCTAGGACAATTAGCAGCCCTATAGTGTCTTATTATTCAAAATATTGATAAAATTTAGAAATAAAAAATGAAAGATGAACTATATATTTAATAAAACTAGACTAGAGGATGCCCTGCAGATATTACAATATGCAGATTTAAATATATAATTTGGTGTGTGTGTGTGTGTGTGTGTGTGTGTGTGTGTGTGTGTGTGAGTCCCAGCAAAGATCAGCAGCAGTAGTCAAATTTCATAAAACACGAGAGTAAAGAGCTGACTGAATAGATGATGAAGGAATATTGTGTGTAAAAGCAGCTATTTAAGAGAATCTGTCATTATACTGTTTTGTTGTTGTGTTTTCCATGAAGAATAATAGGCTATTGAACTCAAAATTCAAGCATTTTAAAATGAAACTAACGGCTGCACGTGCATTCATAACGATGCGCGTACACATCGATTTCATTCATAAATATAATTTTGGACACAAGAGGGCAGTATAGCTCTATGTATGATTCAGTGTTTATCACCCACAGAGCCCTCCCCTCCCCCTCACACACACACACATACAGACAGACGCAGAGAGGGAGAAAAAATTCATAGAATCCACATTCAAACCACAATATCTGACTTTCTCTTGGTCGAAGCTAATGACTGTAAATTAGAAAGTTGTTCGGCTCTAGGAGAAGAATATAAATATAGAGTTTTGTGACTGTAGGTCAAACGAACTAAGTTATAACACACTTCCTGCTTCACGTTTTTTTGCCATAATTTTGTTTCCTCGCCACGGCCAAACCGTTCGAGATATCAAAAATCCCCTGTCAATTTTTCATCCTCAATGTCTTGACTTCATGCTGACCGAGTTTCGTGGCGATTGGTTGAATTCTCTAGGAGGAGTATATCGAAGTCCAGGGGCATACGCTTCCAAACAAACCATAATAGCCGACTTCCTGTTGGGCTGGGGTAAAAAGTAAAAGTACAATGGATATATGAACCGATGAGATCTATATGTGTACTGAGTTTCATATTATTACATGCAAGCGTGTTGGATTTATGGACCAAGTTTTCGGACCCCGTTCCAGGGGGCGCTGTCGAGCCCCCCTGCCACGCCCGGGTACCAGCTTTAGCCCGGCCCTGATGGCCGCGGGTTCTGACGCGTGTGCAAAGTTTCAAGAGTTTTTGAGCACGTTAAGGGCCCCCAAAGTGCGCTGAGAGTCTCAAAAGTATCCAAAAAGAATATTAAAGTTTGATGCGTTGTCACGGCAACAGCATCTAAGATATCAACAATCCTTTCACAGGTCTAAATCTGGCGTGTGTCTACATTATACACATCAAGTTTGAAGCAAATCGGGTAAAGCCTGTTTGATTTATGGACCAAGTTTTCGGACCCCATTCCAGGGGGCGCTGTCGAGCCCCCCTGCCACGCCCAGGTACCAGCTTCAGCCCAGCCCTAATGGCCCCAGGTTCTGACCCGTGTGCAAAGTTTCAAGAGTTTTTGAGCACGTTAAGGGCCCCAAAGGTGCGTTAAGAGTCTCAAAAGCATCCAAAAAGAATATAAAAGTTTGATGCATTGTCACGGCAACAGTATCTAAGATATCAATAATCCTTTCACAGGTCTACATCTGCTGTGTGTTTACATTATACACATCAAGTTTGAAGCAAATCGGGTAAAAATAAGAGGGTGATTTCAAAGCCTTTAGGAAGTGACACACTTCCTGCTGCCAGTTGGTGGCGCTATAACTTTGACTCACAATAGTCACATCCATGTTATTGGACTCTTACAGCGAACACACTGCTGAAGTTTCATCAAGATCAGTTAATGTTTGCAGAAGTTATAACACACTTCCTGTTTCCATTATTCGCCATAAATTCGTTTCCTCACCACGGCCAAACCGTTCGAGATATCAAAAATCCCCTGGCAACTTTTCATCCTCAGTGTCTTGACTTCATGCTGACCAAGTTTCGTGGCGATTGGTTGAATTCTCTAGGAGGAGTATATCGAATTCCAGGGGCATATGCTTCCAAACAAACCATAATAGCCGACTTCCTGTTGGGCTGGGGTAAAAAGTAAAAGTACAAAAGATATATGAATCGATGAGATCTATATGTGTACCAAGTTTCATATTATTACATTCAAGCGTGTTTGATTTATGGACCAAGTTTTCCGACCCTGTTCCAGGGGGCGCTGTCGAGCCCCCCTGCCACGCCCGGGTACCAGCTTTAGCCCGGCCCTGATGGCCGCGGGTTCTGACCCGTGTGCAAAGTTTCAAGAGTTTTTGAGCATGTTAAGGGCCCCAAAAGTGCGCTGAGAGTCTCAAAAGTATCCAAAAGGAATATTAAAGTTTGATGCGTTGTCACGGCAACAGCATCTAAGATATCAACAATCCTTTCACAGGTCTACATCTGGCGTGTGTCTACATTATACACATCAAGTTTGAAGCAAATCGGGTAAAGCCTGTTTGATTTATGGACCAAGTTTTCGGACCCCGTTCCAGGGGGCGCTGTCGAGCCCCCCTGCCACGCCCGGGTACCAGCTTCAGCCCGGCCCTGATGGCCGCGGTTTCTGACCCGTGTGCAAAGTTTCAAGAGTTTTTGAGCATGTTAAGGGCCCCAAAAGTGCGCTAAGAATCTCAAAAGTATCCAAAAAGAATATTAAAGTTTGATGCGTTGTCACGGCAACAGCATCTAAGATATCAACAATCCTTTCACAGGTCTACATCTGGCTTGTGTCTACATTATACACATCAAGTTTGAAGCAAATAGGGTAAAGCGTGTTGGATATATGGACCAAATTGTCTGACCCGTTCAAGGGGGCGCTGTCGAGCCCCCCTGCCACGCCCGGGTACCAGCTTCAGCCCGGCCCTGATGGCCGCGGGTTTTGTCCCGTGTGCAAAGTTTCAAGAGTTTTCGAGCACGTTAAGAACCCCAAAAGTGCCCGAAAGCATAAAAAAGCATGAAAAAGCTTAAAAAAAGGAACATTAATGTTTGATGCATTGCCATGGCAACAGTATCTAAGATATCAATAATCCTTTCACAGGTCTACATCTGGCGTGTGTCTACATTATGCACATGAAGTTTGAAGCAAATCGGGTAAAAAAAAGAGGGTGATTTAAAAGCATTTTGAAAGTGACACACTTCCTGCTGCCAGTTGGTGGCGCTATAACTTTGACTCACAATAGTCACATCCATGTGATCGGGCTCTTACAACGAACACACTGCTGAAGTTTCATCAAGATTAGTTAATGTATGCAGTAGTTATAACACACTTCCTGTTTCACGTTTCTCGCCATAATTTCGTTTACTCGCCACGGCCAAACCGTTCGAGATATCAAAAATCCCCTGGCAATTTTTCATCCTCAGTGTCTTGACTTCATGCTGACCGAGTTTCGTGCCGTGTGTTTGAATTCTCTAGGAGGAGTATTTCACATTCCATTGCATGTGTTTTCCAAACAACCCTTAATAGCCGACTTCCTGTTGGGCTGGGGTAAAAAGTAAGAGCATGAAGTATATATGAATCGATGAGATCTATATGTGTACTGAGTTTCATATTATTACATGCAAGCGTGTTTGATTTATGGACCAAGTGTTCAAACCCCGTTCCAGGGGGCGCTGTCGAGCCCCCCTGCCACGCCCGGGTACCAGCTTCAGCCCGGCCCTGATGGCCGCGGGTTCTGAGATGTGTGCAAAGTTTCAAGAGTTTTCGAGCACGTTAAGGCCCCCAAAAGTGCCCAAAAGGTAGTAAAATAATAATAATAATAATAATAATAATAAATATAGCTGCGAGCAGCGATTACGGGCCCAAGCCGGTGGCACCGCAACCCCGGTGCCTTTAGTACCTAAAGGCACCGGGGTGGCGGTTCCGCCAGCTTTGGCCCTTCATCGCTGCTCGCAGCTATATTTATATATATATATATATATATATATATATATATATATATAACGGCCCGGTGGCACCGCCACCCCGGTGCCTTTGGGGTTATTGTGCACGACGTGTAAAAACGTAACCCCGCTTTGACTGTCGAAAAGAAGTGTGCTGTAGAGCTTGCATCAGTGTGGGCTCTGCAAAAGTGCGCATCGAGGGCACATATCAACCACAAAGTATGCGTGAGCAACCTTCTGAAACCTAAAATTAAAAATGAGACACCCTACGGTCTCATGGATTTAACGGACACATGAAATAAGTACACAAGACCGAAAATTCATATGAAGTGTGCCATTTGGGACAGGGCCTATGATCGTGAACCACAATAGCCACATATATGAGATAATTTAAATTTAGAATCATTTTTAATGGCATAGGATGTCATATGTCAATATGTTTTATAGCACTTAAATGTGTAAATCCAGAAGCCTAGTATTTATCTGGAGGTCTTTGTCCTTTGCCTGTCAACCTGGTTTGTCTCTGCCTTTTCTGTTCTGCCCTGTTTGCCATTGTTCACCCTGCCTGTCTTGACCATTCTTAATAAAAAGCTGCAAATGGATTCAAAAAGACAAGGCCTTAAACTTAAATTTGAACAAGGATTAAACTCTTGTAACTGTAACAGACACCAAGGCACAATCACACACATGCACGCACGCACGCACACACAGTTTAAAAACAAAAAAATATTTATCCAACCCCATTTAAAAACAGTCTGTGATTCCTTTACTTTATTAATAAACATTAAGACATTTATTTTCCTTTTTAATGCAGGCCAAACCACACAGCAGTGAAATGGTTAATCTAGCCCTCCTCCCCCTACACACACACACACACACACAGACAGGCACAGACACAGAGACGTAGGCTTATGGCAAGCCGTTTTAACATTTAATCATTTAAACCCACTAGTCTCTATTTTCATGCTACTAGTACTTATTTTTTAGATACTAGTATTTTTAGATACTAATATAGTATCTAATGAATAAGTACTAGTATCTTTTAAAAGGTACTAGTCCCTAAGGAATAAGCACTAGTATCTAAAGAATAGGCACTAGTACCTAAAGAATAAGCACTAGTCGCTAATGAATAAGTACTAGTACTTAATGGAATAGATACTAGTATCTAAAAAATAAGTACTAGTAGCATGAAAATAGAGACTAGTAGGTTAAAATGATTAAATGTTAAGACGGCTTGCCATATTGGCTCAGAGAGAGAGAGAGAGAAAATGACCATATTCAAACCAAAATATCTGACTTTCTGTTGTTCGGAGCTAATAACTGTAAATTAGAAAGTTGTTCGGCTTATACACGCTGAGTTTTGTAACTGTAGGTAAAACTAACTAAGTTATAACACACTTTATATGTCCTTATTAAGCCATGAAAATTAATTTCCTCGCCACGGCCAAACCGTTCGAGATATCAAAAGTCCGTCCGCAATTTAGCATCCTCAAAGTCTTGACATCATGCACACCGAGTTTGGCGATGATTGAATGAATTGCCTAGGAGTAGTACTTCAAATTCCACAGCAAGCGTTTTCCAAACAACCCATAATAGCCGACTTCCTGTTGGGCTGGCGTAAAACTTGACCGGGGGTAAGATGTTCGGCCCGATGAGATCTATATGTGTACTGAGTTTCATATTAATTCATGCAAGCGTGTTGGATATATGGACCAAATTGTCGGACCCCGTTCAAGAAGGCGCTGTTGAGCCCCCCTGCCACGCCCGGGTACCAGCTTCAGCCCGGCCCTGATGGCCGTGGGTTCTGACCTGTGTGCAAAATTTCAAGAGTTTTTGAGCACGTTAAGAGCCCCAAAAGCCCCTGAAACCTTGAAATCCATTAAAAGCAATAGACAAATCCCTCACACACAGAGACAGAGAGAGAGGGAGAGAAAATTCTCAGATACATCCACATTCAAACTTAAATATCTGACTTGCTGTTGTTTGGAGCTAATGACAGTTAATTAGAAAGTTGTCCGGCTTGATCTGAACAATATGCGTACCGAGTTTTATGATTGTAGGTAAAACTATATAACTAACACCCCCACTTTTGTCAAAAGGTGGCGCTACTGAGCCCCTGCACCACGCCCGTTTCTGAAACTTTGCACATGTCTACTGGCTAATAAATGTGATCTGTCTGTCGAGTTTCATGCAATTTTAAGCAATTTCAGGCATGCTAAGAGTCTCAAAAGCATCCAAAAAGAATATTAAAGTTTGATGCGTTTGATGCGTTGTCACGGCAACAGTATCTTAGACATCAATAATCCTTTCACAAGTCTACATCTGGCGTGTGTTTACATTATACACATAAAGTTTGAAGCAAATCGGGTAAAAATAAGAGGGTGATTTCAAAGCATTTTGAAAGTGACACACTTCCTGCTGCCAGTTGGTGGCGCTATAACATTGACTCACAATAGTCACATCCATGTGATCGGACTCTTACAACGAACACACTGCTGAAGTTTCATCAAGATCAGTTAATGTATGCAGAAGTTATAACACACTTCCTGTTTCCATTATTCGCCATAAATTCGTTTCCTCGCCACGGCCAAACCGTTCGAGATATCAAAAATCCCCTGGCAACTTTTCATCGTCAATCTCTTGACTTCATGCTGACCGAGTTTCGTGGCGATTGGTTGAATTCTCTAGGAGGAGTATATCGAATTCCATTGCATGCGTTTTCCAAACAAGCCTTAATAGCCGACTTCCTGTTGGGCTGGGGTAAAAAGTAAAAGTACAACGGATATATGAACCGATGAGATCTATATGTGTACCAAGTTTCATATTATTACATGCAAGCGTGTTTGATTTATGGACCAAGTTTTCGGACCCTGTTCCAGGGGGCGCTGTCGAGCCCCCCTGCCACGCCCGAGTACCAGCTTCAGCCCGGCCCTGATGGCCGCGGGTTCTGACCCGTGTGCAAAGTTTCAAGAGTTTTTGAGCATGTTAAGGGCCCCAAAAGTGCGCTGAGAGTCTCAAAAGTATCCAAAAGGAATATTAAAGTTTGATGCGTTGTCACGGCAACAGCATCTAAGATATCAACAATCCTTTCACAGGTCTACATCTGGCGTGTGTCTACATTATACACATCAAGTTTGAAGCAAATCGGGTAAAGCCTGTTTGATTTATGGACCAAGTTTTCGGACCCCGTTCCAGGGGGCGCTGTCGAGCCCCCCTGCCACGCCCGGGTACCAGCTTCAGCCCGGCCCTGATGGCCGCGGTTTCTGACCCGTGTGCAAAGTTTCAAGAGTTTTTGAGCATGTTAAGGGCCCCAAAAGTGCGCTAAGAATCTCAAAAGTATCCAAAAAGAATATTAAAGTTTGATGCGTTGTCACGGCAACAGCATCTAAGATATCAACAATCCTTTCACAGGTCTACATCTGGCTTGTGTCTACATTATACACATCAAGTTTGAAGCAAATAGGGTAAAGCGTGTTGGATATATGGACCAAATTGTCTGACCCGTTCAAGGGGGCGCTGTCGAGCCCCCCTGCCACGCCCGGGTACCAGCTTCAGCCCGGCCCTGATGGCCGCGGGTTTTGTCCCGTGTGCAAAGTTTCAAGAGTTTTCGAGCACGTTAAGAACCCCAAAAGTGCCCGAAAGCATAAAAAAGCATGAAAAAGCTTAAAAAAAGGAACATTAATGTTTGATGCATTGCCATGGCAACAGTATCTAAGATATCAATAATCCTTTCACAGGTCTACATCTGGCGTGTGTCTACATTATGCACATGAAGTTTGAAGCAAATCGGGTAAAAATAAGAGGGTGATTTAAAAGCATTTTGAAAGTGACACACTTCCTGCTGCCAGTTGGTGGCGCTATAACTTTGACTCACAATAGTCACATCCATGTGATCGGGCTCTTACAACGAACACACTGCTGAAGTTTCATCAAGATTAGTTAATGTATGCAGTAGTTATAACACACTTCCTGTTTCACGTTTCTCGCCATAATTTCGTTTACTCGCCACGGCCAAACCGTTCGAGATATCAAAAATCCCCTGGCAATTTTTCATCCTCAGTGTCTTGACTTCATGCTGACCGAGTTTCGTGCCGTGTGTTTGAATTCTCTAGGAGGAGTATTTCACATTCCATTGCATGTGTTTTCCAAACAACCCTTAATAGCCGACTTCCTGTTGGGCTGGGGTAAAAAGTAAGAGCATGAAGTATATATGAATCGATGAGATCTATATGTGTACTGAGTTTCATATTATTACATGCAAGCGTGTTTGATTTATGGACCAAGTGTTCAAACCCCGTTCCAGGGGGCGCTGTCGAGCCCCCCTGCCACGCCCGGGTACCATCTTCAGCCCGACCCTGATGGCCGCGGGTTCTGAGATGTGTGCAAAGTTTCAAGAGTTTTCGAGCACGTTAAGGCCCCCAAAAGTGCCCAAAAGGTAGTAAAATAATAATAATAATAATAAATATAGCTGCGAGCAGCGATTACGGGCCCAAGCCGGTGGCACCGCAACCCCGGTGCCTTTAGTACCTAAAGGCACCGGGGTGGCGGTTCCGCCAGCTTTGGCCCTTCATCGCTGCTCGCAGCTATATTTATATATATATATATATATATATATATATATATATATATATATATATATATATATATATATATATATATATAAACGGCCCGGTGGCACCGCCACCCCGGTGCCTTTGGGGTTATTGTGCACGACGTGCAAAAACGTAACCCCGCTTTGACTGTCGAAAAGAAGTGTGCTGTAGAGCTTGCATCAGTGTGGGCTCTGCAAAAGTGCGCATCGAGGGCACATATCAACCACAAAGTATGCGTGAGCAACCTTCTGAAACCTAAAATGAAAAATGAGACACCCTACGGTCTCATGGATTTAACGGACACATGAAATAAGTACACAAGACCGAAAATTCATATGAAGTGTGCCATTTGGGACAGGGCCTATGATCGTGAACCACAATAGCCACATATATGAGATAATTTAAATTTAGAATCATTTTTAATGGCATAGGATGTCATATGTCAATATGTTTTGTAGCACTTAAATGTGTAAATCCAGAAGCCTAGTATTTATCTGGAGGTCTTTGTCCTTTGCCTGTCAACCTGGTTTGTCTCTGCCTTTTCTGTTCTGCCCTGTTTGCCATTGTTCACCCTGCCTGTCTTGACCATTCTTAATAAAAAGCTGCAAATGGATTCAAAAAGACAAGGCCTTAAACTTAAATTTGAACAAGGATTAAACTCTTGTAACTGTAACAGACACCAAGGCACAATCACACACATGCATGCACGCACGCACACACAGTTTAAAAACCAAAAAATATTTATCCAACCCCATTTAAAAACAGTCTGTGATTCCTTTACTTTATTAATAAACATTAAGACATTTATTTTCCTTTTTAATGCAGGCCAAACCACACAGCAGTGAAATGGTTAATCTAGCCCTCCTCCCCCTACACACACACACACACACACACACACAGACAGGCACAGACACAGAGACGTAGGCTTATGGCAAGCCGTTTTAACATTTAATCATTTAAACCCACTAGTCTCTATTTTCATGCTACTGGTACTTATTTTTTAGATACTAGTATTTTTAGATACTAATATAGTATCTAATGAATAAGTACTAGTATCTTTTAAAAGGTACTAGTCCCTAAGGAATAAGCACTAGTATCTAAAGAATAGGCACTAGTACCTAAAGAATAAGCACTAGTCGCTAATGAATAAGTACTAGTACTTAATGGAATAGATACTAGTATCTAAAAAATAAGTACTAGTAGCATGAAAATAGAGACTAGTAGGTTAAAATGATTAAATGTTAAGACGGCTTGCCATATTGGCTCAGAGAGAGAGAGAGAGAAAATGACCATATTCAAACCAAAATATCTGACTTTCTGTTGTTCGGAGCTAATAACTGTAAATTAGAAAGTTGTTCGGCTTGAGGAGAAGAATATACACGCTGAGTTTTGTAACTGTAGGTAAAACTAACTAAGTTATAACACACTTTATATGTCCTTATTAAGCTATGAAAATTCATTTCCTCGCCACGGCCAAACCGTTCGAGATATCAAAAGTCCGTCCGCAATTTAGCATCCTCAAAGTCTTGACATCATGCACACCGAGTTTGGCGATGATTGAATGAATTGCCTAGGAGTAGTACTTCAAATTCCACAGCAAGCGTTTTCCAAACAACCCATAATAGCCGACTTCCTGTTGGGCTGGCGTAAAACTTGACCGGGGGTAAGATGTTCGGCCCGATGAGATCTATATGTGTACTGAGTTTCATATTAATTCATGCAAGCGTGTTGGATATATGGACCAAATTGTCGGACCCCGTTCAAGAAGGCGCTGTTGAGCCCCCCTGCCACGCCCGGGTACCAGCTTCAGCCCGGCCCTGATGGCCGTGGGTTCTGACCTGTGTGCAAAATTTCAAGAGTTTTTGAGCACGTTAAGAGCCCCAAAAGCCCCTGAAACCTTGAAATCCATTAAAAGCAATAGACAAATCCCTCACACACAGAGACAGAGAGAGAGGGAGAGAAAATTCTCAGATACATCCACATTCAAACTTTAAATATCTGACTTGCTGTTGTTTGGAGCTAATGACAGTTAATTAGAAAGTTGTCCGGCTTGATCTGAACAATATGCGTACCGAGTTTTATGATTGTAGGTAAAACTATATAACTAACACCCCCACTTTTGTCAAAAGGTGGCGCTACTGAGCCCCTGCACCACGCCCGTTTCTGAAACTTTGCACATGTCTACTGGCTAATAAATGTGATCTGTCTGTCGAGTTTCATGCAATTTTAAGCAATTTCAGGCATGCTAAGAGTCTCAAAAGCATCCAAAAAGAATATTAAAGTTTGATGCGTTTGATGCGTTGTCACGGCAACAGTATCTTAGACATCAATAATCCTTTCACAAGTCTACATCTGGCGTGTGTTTACATTATACACATAAAGTTTGAAGCAAATCGGGTAAAAATAAGAGGGTGATTTCAAAGCATTTTGAAAGTGACACACTTCCTGCTGCCAGTTGGTGGCGCTATAACATTGACTCACAATAGTCACATCCATGTGATCGGACTCTTACAACGAACACACTGCTGAAGTTTCATCAAGATCAGTTAATGTATGCAGAAGTTATAACACACTTCCTGTTTCCATTATTCGCCATAAATTCGTTTCCTCGCCACGGCCAAACCGTTCGAGATATCAAAAATCCCCTGGCAACTTTTCATCGTCAATCTCTTGACTTCATGCTGACCGAGTTTCGTGGCGATTGGTTGAATTCTCTAGGAGGAGTATATCGAATTCCATTGCATGCGTTTTCCAAACAAGCCTTAATAGCCGACTTCCTGTTGGGCTGGGGTAAAAAGTAAAAGTACAACGGATATATGAACCGATGAGATCTATATGTGTACCAAGTTTCATATTATTACATGCAAGCGTGTTTGATTTATGGACCAAGTTTTCGGACCCTGTTCCAGGGGGCGCTGTCG
This sequence comes from Semotilus atromaculatus, assembly GCA_031834385.1. Lineage (NCBI taxonomy): Eukaryota > Metazoa > Chordata > Actinopteri > Cypriniformes > Leuciscidae > Semotilus > Semotilus atromaculatus. The sequence continues at coordinate 72,581 of JAULUF010000101.1, forward strand.
AGCCCCCCTGCCACGCCCGAGTACCAGCTTCAGCCCGGCCCTGATGGCCGCGGGTTCTGACCCGTGTGCAAAGTTTCAAGAGTTTTTGAGCATGTTAAGGGCCCCAAAAGTGCGCTGAGAGTCTCAAAAGTATCCAAAAGGAATATTAAAGTTTGATGCGTTGTCACGGCAACAGCATCTAAGATATCAACAATCCTTTCACAGGTCTACATCTGGCGTGTGTCTACATTATACACATCAAGTTTGAAGCAAATCGGGTAAAGCCTGTTTGATTTATGGACCAAGTTTTCGGACCCCGTTCCAGGGGGCGCTGTCGAGCCCCCCTGCCACGCCCGGGTACCAGCTTCAGCCCGGCCCTGATGGCCGCGGTTTCTGACCCGTGTGCAAAGTTTCAAGAGTTTTTGAGCATGTTAAGGGCCCCAAAAGTGCGCTAAGAATCTCAAAAGTATCCAAAAAGAATATTAAAGTTTGATGCGTTGTCACGGCAACAGCATCTAAGATATCAACAATCCTTTCACAGGTCTACATCTGGCTTGTGTCTACATTATACACATCAAGTTTGAAGCAAATAGGGTAAAGCGTGTTGGATATATGGACCAAATTGTCTGACCCGTTCAAGGGGGCGCTGTCGAGCCCCCCTGCCACGCCCGGGTACCAGCTTCAGCCCGGCCCTGATGGCCGCGGGTTTTGTCCCGTGTGCAAAGTTTCAAGAGTTTTCGAGCACGTTAAGAACCCCAAAAGTGCCCGAAAGCATAAAAAAGCATGAAAAAGCTTAAAAAAAGGAACATTAATGTTTGATGCATTGCCATGGCAACAGTATCTAAGATATCAATAATCCTTTCACAGGTCTACATCTGGCGTGTGTCTACATTATGCACATGAAGTTTGAAGCAAATCGGGTAAAAATAAGAGGGTGATTTAAAAGCATTTTGAAAGTGACACACTTCCTGCTGCCAGTTGGTGGCGCTATAACTTTGACTCACAATAGTCACATCCATGTGATCGGGCTCTTACAACGAACACACTGCTGAAGTTTCATCAAGATTAGTTAATGTATGCAGTAGTTATAACACACTTCCTGTTTCACGTTTCTCGCCATAATTTCGTTTACTCGCCACGGCCAAACCGTTCGAGATATCAAAAATCCCCTGGCAATTTTTCATCCTCAGTGTCTTGACTTCATGCTGACCGAGTTTCGTGCCGTGTGTTTGAATTCTCTAGGAGGAGTATTTCACATTCCATTGCATGTGTTTTCCAAACAACCCTTAATAGCCGACTTCCTGTTGGGCTGGGGTAAAAAGTAAGAGCATGAAGTATATATGAATCGATGAGATCTATATGTGTACTGAGTTTCATATTATTACATGCAAGCGTGTTTGATTTATGGACCAAGTGTTCAAACCCCGTTCCAGGGGGCGCTGTCGAGCCCCCCTGCCACGCCCGGGTACCATCTTCAGCCCGACCCTGATGGCCGCGGGTTCTGAGATGTGTGCAAAGTTTCAAGAGTTTTCGAGCACGTTAAGGCCCCCAAAAGTGCCCAAAAGGTAGTAAAATAATAATAATAATAATAAATATAGCTGCGAGCAGCGATTACGGGCCCAAGCCGGTGGCACCGCAACCCCGGTGCCTTTAGTACCTAAAGGCACCGGGGTGGCGGTTCCGCCAGCTTTGGCCCTTCATCGCTGCTCGCAGCTATATTTATATATATATATATATATATATATATATATATATATATATATATATATATATATATATATATAAACGGCCCGGTGGCACCGCCACCCCGGTGCCTTTGGGGTTATTGTGCACGACGTGCAAAAACGTAACCCCGCTTTGACTGTCGAAAAGAAGTGTGCTGTAGAGCTTGCATCAGTGTGGGCTCTGCAAAAGTGCGCATCGAGGGCACATATCAACCACAAAGTATGCGTGAGCAACCTTCTGAAACCTAAAATGAAAAATGAGACACCCTACGGTCTCATGGATTTAACGGACACATGAAATAAGTACACAAGACCGAAAATTCATATGAAGTGTGCCATTTGGGACAGGGCCTATGATCGTGAACCACAATAGCCACATATATGAGATAATTTAAATTTAGAATCATTTTTAATGGCATAGGATGTCATATGTCAATATGTTTTGTAGCACTTAAATGTGTAAATCCAGAAGCCTAGTATTTATCTGGAGGTCTTTGTCCTTTGCCTGTCAACCTGGTTTGTCTCTGCCTTTTCTGTTCTGCCCTGTTTGCCATTGTTCACCCTGCCTGTCTTGACCATTCTTAATAAAAAGCTGCAAATGGATTCAAAAAGACAAGGCCTTAAACTTAAATTTGAACAAGGATTAAACTCTTGTAACTGTAACAGACACCAAGGCACAATCACACACATGCATGCACGCACGCACACACAGTTTAAAAACCAAAAAATATTTATCCAACCCCATTTAAAAACAGTCTGTGATTCCTTTACTTTATTAATAAACATTAAGACATTTATTTTCCTTTTTAATGCAGGCCAAACCACACAGCAGTGAAATGGTTAATCTAGCCCTCCTCCCCCTACACACACACACACACACACACACACAGACAGGCACAGACACAGAGACGTAGGCTTATGGCAAGCCGTTTTAACATTTAATCATTTAAACCCACTAGTCTCTATTTTCATGCTACTGGTACTTATTTTTTAGATACTAGTATTTTTAGATACTAATATAGTATCTAATGAATAAGTACTAGTATCTTTTAAAAGGTACTAGTCCCTAAGGAATAAGCACTAGTATCTAAAGAATAGGCACTAGTACCTAAAGAATAAGCACTAGTCGCTAATGAATAAGTACTAGTACTTAATGGAATAGATACTAGTATCTAAAAAATAAGTACTAGTAGCATGAAAATAGAGACTAGTAGGTTAAAATGATTAAATGTTAAGACGGCTTGCCATATTGGCTCAGAGAGAGAGAGAGAGAAAATGACCATATTCAAACCAAAATATCTGACTTTCTGTTGTTCGGAGCTAATAACTGTAAATTAGAAAGTTGTTCGGCTTGAGGAGAAGAATATACACGCTGAGTTTTGTAACTGTAGGTAAAACTAACTAAGTTATAACACACTTTATATGTCCTTATTAAGCTATGAAAATTCATTTCCTCGCCACGGCCAAACCGTTCGAGATATCAAAAGTCCGTCCGCAATTTAGCATCCTCAAAGTCTTGACATCATGCACACCGAGTTTGGCGATGATTGAATGAATTGCCTAGGAGTAGTACTTCAAATTCCACAGCAAGCGTTTTCCAAACAACCCATAATAGCCGACTTCCTGTTGGGCTGGCGTAAAACTTGACCGGGGGTAAGATGTTCGGCCCGATGAGATCTATATGTGTACTGAGTTTCATATTAATTCATGCAAGCGTGTTGGATATATGGACCAAATTGTCGGACCCCGTTCAAGAAGGCGCTGTTGAGCCCCCCTGCCACGCCCGGGTACCAGCTTCAGCCCGGCCCTGATGGCCGTGGGTTCTGACCTGTGTGCAAAATTTCAAGAGTTTTTGAGCACGTTAAGAGCCCCAAAAGCCCCTGAAACCTTGAAATCCATTAAAAGCAATAGACAAATCCCTCACACACAGAGACAGAGAGAGAGGGAGAGAAAATTCTCAGATACATCCACATTCAAACTTTAAATATCTGACTTGCTGTTGTTTGGAGCTAATGACAGTTAATTAGAAAGTTGTCCGGCTTGATCTGAACAATATGCGTACCGAGTTTTATGATTGTAGGTAAAACTATATAACTAACACCCCCACTTTTGTCAAAAGGTGGCGCTACTGAGCCCCTGCACCACGCCCGTTTCTGAAACTTTGCACATGTCTACTGGCTAATAAATGTGATCTGTCTGTCGAGTTTCATGCAATTTTAAGCAATTTCAGGCATGCTAAGAGTCTCAAAAGCATCCAAAAAGAATATTAAAGTTTGATGCGTTTGATGCGTTGTCACGGCAACAGTATCTTAGACATCAATAATCCTTTCACAAGTCTACATCTGGCGTGTGTTTACATTATACACATAAAGTTTGAAGCAAATCGGGTAAAAATAAGAGGGTGATTTCAAAGCATTTTGAAAGTGACACACTTCCTGCTGCCAGTTGGTGGCGCTATAACATTGACTCACAATAGTCACATCCATGTGATCGGACTCTTACAACGAACACACTGCTGAAGTTTCATCAAGATCAGTTAATGTATGCAGAAGTTATAACACACTTCCTGTTTCCATTATTCGCCATAAATTCGTTTCCTCGCCACGGCCAAACCGTTCGAGATATCAAAAATCCCCTGGCAACTTTTCATCGTCAATCTCTTGACTTCATGCTGACCGAGTTTTCGTGGCGATTGGTTGAATTCTCTAGGAGGAGTATATCGAATTCCATTGCATGCGTTTTCCAAACAAGCCTTAATAGCCGACTTCCTGTTGGGCTGGGGTAAAAAGTAAAAGTACAACGGATATATGAACCGATGAGATCTATATGTGTACCAAGTTTCATATTATTACATGCAAGCGTGTTTGATTTATGGACCAAGTTTTCGGACCCTGTTCCAGGGGGCGCTGTCGAGCCCCCCTGCCACGCCCGGGTACCAGCTTCAGCCCGGCCCTGATGGCCGCGGGTTCTGACCCGTGTGCAAAGTTTCAAGAGTTTTTGAGCATGTTAAGGGCCCCAAAAGTGCGCTGAGAGTCTCAAAAGTATCCAAAAGGAATATTAAAGTTTGATGCGTTGTCACGGCAACAGCATCTAAGATATCAACAATCCTTTCACAGGTCTACATCTGGCGTGTGTCTACATTATACACATCAAGTTTGAAGCAAATCGGGTAAAGCCTGTTTGATTTATGGACCAAGTTTTCGGACCCCGTTCCAGGGGGCGCTGTCGAGCCCCCCTGCCACGCCCGGGTACCAGCTTCAGCCCGGCCCTGATGGCCGCGGGTTTTGTCCCGTGTGCAAAGTTTCAAGAGTTTTCGAGCACGTTAAGAACCCCAAAAGTGCCCGAAAGCATAAAAAAGCATGAAAAAGCTTAAAAAAAGGAATATTAATGTTTGATGCATTGCCATGGCAACAGTATCAAAGATATCAATAATCCTTTCACAGGTCTACATCTGGCGTGTGTCTACATTATGCACATGAAGTTTGAAGCAAATCGGGTAAAAATAAGAGGGTGATTTCAAAGCATTTTGAAAGTGACACACTTCCTGCTGCCAGTTGGTGGCGCTATAACTTTGACTCACAATAGTCACATCCATGTGATCGGGCTCTTACAACGAACACACTTCTGAAGTTTCATCAAGATCAGTTAATGTATGCTGAAGTTATAAGACACTTCCTGTTTCACGTTTCTCGCCATAAATTTGTTTCTTCGCCACGGCCAAACCGTTAGAGATATCAAAAATCCCCTCGCAATTTTTCATCCTCAATGTCTTGACTTCAGGCTGACCGAGTTTCGTTGTATGTGGATGAATGCTCTAGGAGGAGTATATTAAATTCCATTGCGTGCGTTTTAAAAACATCCGCAAATATCTGACTTCCTGTTGGGCTGGGGTAAAAAGTAAGAGTGTGAGGTATAGATGAAACGATGAGATCGACATGTGTACCGAGTTTCATATTATTACACACAAGCGTGTTTGAGTTATGGACCAAGTGTTCAGACCACGTTCCAGGGGGCGCTGACGAGCCCCCCTGCCACGCCCGGGTACCAGCTTCAGCCCGGCCCTGATGGCCGCGGGTTCTGACCCGTGTGCAAAGTTTCAAGAGTTTTCGAGCATGTTAAGGGCCCCAAAAGTGCCCGAATAGTCGTTAGAAAAATAAAAAAAAATAAAAAAATAATCCTAAGGAAAACAATAGGGCTCTTCGCCCTTTCAGGGCTTGGGCCCTAATAATAATAAAGAATAATCCTTAGGAAAACAATAGGGCCTTCGCCTTTTCAAGGCTTGGGCCCTAATAAAATATAGCTGCGAGCAGCGATTACGGGCCCAAGCCGGTGGCACCGCAACCCCGGTGCCTTTAGTACCTAAAGGCACCGGGGTGGCGGTTCCGCCAGCTTTGGCCCTTCATCGCTGCTCGCAGCTATATTTATATATATATATATATATATATACATATATATAAACGGCCCGGTGGCACCGCCACCCCGGTGCCTTTGGGGTTATTGTGCACTACCTGCAAAAACGTAACCCCGCTTTGACTGTCGAAAAGAAGTGTGCTGTAGAGCTTGCATCAGTGTGGGCTCTGCAAAAGTGCGCATCAAGGGCACATATCAACCACAAAGTATGCGTGAGCAACCTTCTGAAACCTAAAATGAAAAATGAGACACCCTACGGTCTCATGGATTTAACGGACACATGAAATAAGTACACAAGACCGAAAATTCAAATGAAGTGTGCCATTTGGGACAGGGCCTATGGTCGTGAACCACAATAGCCACATATATGAGATAATTTAAATTTAGAATCATTTTTAATGTCATAGGATGTCATATGTCAATATGTTTTGTAGCACTTAAATGTGTAAATCCAGAAGCCTAGTATTTATCTGGAGGTCTTTGTCCTTTGCCTGTCAACCTGGTTTGTCTCTACCTTTTCTGTTCTGCCCTGTTTGCCATTGTTCACCCTGCCTGTCTTGACCATTCTTAATAAAAAGCTGCAAATGGATTCAAAAAGACAAGGCCTTAAACTTAAACTTGAACAAGGATTAAACTCTTGTAACTGTAACAGACACCAAGGCACAATCACACACATGCACGCACGCACGCACACACAGTTTAAAAACAAAAAAATATTTATCCAACCCCATTTAAAAACAGTCTGTGATTCCTTTACTTTATTAATAAAACTTATTTAAAAAATACAAGGCTTAAGACATTTATTTTCCTTTTTAATGCAGGCCAAACCACACAGCAGTGAAATGGTTAATCTAGCCCTCCTCCCCCTACACACACACACACACACACACAGACAGGCACAGACACAGAGACGTAGGCTTATGGGAAGCCGTTTTAACATTTAATCATTTAAACCCACTAGTCTCTATTTTCATGCTACTAGTACTTATTTTTTAGATACTAGTATTTTTAGATACTAATATAGTATCTAATGAATAAGTACTAGTATCTTTTAAAAGGTACTAGTTCCTAAGGAATAAGCACTAGTATCTAAAGAATAGGCACTAGTACCTAAAGAATAAGCACTAGTCGCTAATAAATAAGTACTAGTACTTAATGGAATAGATACTAGTATCTAAAAAAATAAGTACTAGTAGCATGAAAATAGAGACTAGTAGGTTAAAATGATTAAATGTTAAGACGGCTTGCCATATTGGCTCAGAGAGAGAGAGAGAGAAAATGACCATATTCAAACCAAAATATCTGACTTTCTGTTGTTCGGAGCTAATAACTGTAAATTAGAAAGTTGTTCGGCTTGAGGAGAAGAATATACACGCTGAGTTTTGTAACTGTAGGTAAAACTAACTAAGTTATAACACACTTTATATGTCCTTATTAAGCCATGAAAATTCATTTCCTCGCCACGGCCAAACCGTTCGAGATATCAAAAGTCCGTCCGCAATTTAGCATCCTCAAAGTCTTGACATCATGCACACCGAGTTTGGCGATGATTGAATGAATTGCCTAGGAGTAGTACTTCAAATTCCACAGCAAGCGTTTTCCAAACAACCCATAATAGCCGACTTCCTGTTGGGCTGGCGTAAAACTTGACCGGGGGTAAGATGTTCGGCCCGATGAGATCTATATGTGTACTGAGTTTCATATTAATTCATGCAAGCGTGTTGGATATATGGACCAAATTGTCGGACCCCGTTCAAGAGGGCGCTGTTGAGCCCCCCTGCCACGCCCGGGTACCAGCTTCAGCCCGGCCCTGATGGCCGTGGGTTCTGACCTGTGTGCAAAATTTCAAGAGTTTTTGAGCACGTTAAGAGGCCCAAAAGCCCCTGAAACCTTGAAATCCATTAAAAGCAATAGACAAATCCCTCACACACAGAGACAGAGAGAGAGGGAGAGAAAATCCTCAGATACATCCACATTCAAACTTAAATATCTGACTTGCTGTTGTTTGGAGCTAATGACAGTTAATTTGAAAGTTGTCCGGCTTGATCTGAACAATATGCGTACCGAGTTTTATGATTGTAGGTAAAACTATATAACTAACACCCCCACTTTTGTCAAAAGGTGGCGCTACTGAGCCCCTGCACCACGCCCGTTTCTGAAACTTTGCACATGTCTACTGGCTAATAAATGTGATCTGTCTGTCGAGTTTCATGCAATTTTAAGCAATTTCAGGCATGCTAAGAGTCTCAAAAGCATCCAAAAAGAATATTAAAGTTTGATGGGTTTGATGCGTTGTCACGGCAACAGTATCTTAGATATCAATAATCCTTTCACAAGTCTACATCTGGCGTGTGTTTACATTATACACATAAAGTTTGAAGCAAATCGGGTAAAAATAAGAGGGTGATTTCAAAGCATTTTGAAAGTGACACACTTCCTGCTGCCAGTTGGTGGCGCTATAACATTGACTCACAATAGTCACATCCATGTGATCGGACTCTTACAACGAACACACTGCTGAAGTTTCATCAAGATCAGTTAATGTATGCAGAAGTTATAACACACTTCCTGTTTCCATTATTCGCCATAAATTCGTTTCCTCGCCACGGCCAAACCGTTCGAGATATCAAAAATCCCCTGGCAACTTTTCATCGTCAATCTCTTGACTTCATGCTGACCGAGTTTCGTGGCGATTGGTTGAATTCTCTAGGAGGAGTATATCGAATTCCATTGCATGCGTTTTCCAAACAAGCCTTAATAGCCGACTTCCTGTTGGGCTGGGGTAAAAAGTAAAAGTACAAAGGATATATGAACCGATGAGATCTATATGTGTACCGAGTTTCATATTATTACATGCAAGCGTGTTTGATTTATGAACCAAGTTTTTGGACCCCGTTCCAGGGGGCGCTGTCAAACCCCCCTGCCACGCCCGGGTACCAGCTTCAGCCCGGCCCTGATGGCCGCCGGTTCTGACCCGTGTGCAAAGTTTCAAGAGTTTTTGAGCACGTTAAGGGGCCCAAAAGTGCGCTGAGAGTCTCAAAAGCATCCAAAAAGAATATTAAAGTTTGATGCATTGTCACGGCAACAGCATCTAAGATATCAACAATCCTTTCACAGGTCTACATCTGGCGTGTGTCTACATTATACACATCAAGTTTGAAGCAAATCGGGTAAAGCCTGTTTGATTTATGGACCAAGTTTTCGGACCCCGTTCCAGGGGGCGCTGTCGAGCCCCCCTGCCACGCCCGGGTACCAGCTTCAGCCTGGCCCTGATGGCCGTGGGTTTTGTCCCGTGTGCAAAGTTTCAAGAGTTTTCGAGCACGTTAAGAACCCCAAAAGTGCCCGAAAGCATAAAAAAGCATGAAAAAGCTTAAAAAAAGGAATATTAATGTTTGATGCATTGCCATGGCAACAGTATCAAAGATATCAATAATCCTTTCACAGGTCTACATCTGGCGTGTGTCTACATTATGCACATGAAGTTTGAAGCAAATCGGGTAAAAATAAGAGGGTGATTTAAAAGCATTTTGAAAGTGACACACTTCCTGCTGCCAGTTGGTGGCGCTATAACTTTGACTCACAATAGTCACATCCATGTGATCGGGCTCTTACAACAAACACACTACTGAAGTTTCATCAAGATCAGTTAATGTATGCAGTAGTTATAACACACTTCCTGTTTCATGTTTCTCGCCATAATTTCGTTTCCTCGCCACGGCCAAACCGTTCGAGATATCAAAAATCCCCTGGCAACTTTTCATCCTCAGTGTCTTGACTTCATGCTGACCGAGTTTCGTGCCGTGTGTTTGAATTCTCTAGGAGGAGTATTTCACATTCCATTGCATGCGTTTTCCAAACAAGCCTTAATAGCCGACTTCCTGTTGGGCTGGGGTAAAAAGTAAGAGCATGAAGTATATATGAAACGATGAGATCTATATGTGTACTGAGTTTCATATTATTACATGCAAGCGTGTTTGATTTATGGACCAAGTGTTCAAACCCCGTTCCAGGGGGCGCTGTCGAGCCCCCCTGCCACGCCCGGGTACCAGCTTCAGCCCGGCCCTGATGGCCGCGGGTTCTGAGATGTGTGCAAAGTTTCAAGAGTTTTCGAGCACGTTAAGGCCCCCAAAAGTGCCCAAAAGGTAGTAAAATAATAATAAATATAGCTGCGAGCAGCGATTACGGGCCCAAGCCGGTGGCACCGCAACCCCGGTGCCTTTAGTACCTAAAGGCACCGGGGTGGCGGTTCCGCCAGCTTTGGCCCTTCATCGCTGCTCTCAGCTATATTTATATATATATATATATATATATATTAGGGGTGGAACGGTACACAGAAGTCACGGTTCGGTTCATACCTCGGTTCAGACATCACGGTTCGGTACGATTTCGGTACAATGGAGGGAAAAGCAAAACAAAAATGCATAAGGCATTGTATTTTTTAAATAAGTTTTATTAATAAAGGCATAGAACCAGTTTATTTGTAGTGCACTGACAATAGTTTTATATAATTAGTTTATTAATTAAATTAATAAAAAGACCTTGAGATGTGTTTGGTAATTGTACCTGAAATAATTTAAAATTAATTTGCTATATTTCAGATCAATATATTTGTTTTCCTTAATTTTAATTAACATTATTACTTAACAATGTAACATTATTCTGAATTGTAAATAATGGATTTCTGTATAAAATAATACTACCATTAAAAACACATTCGATTTTCTTTTTTAATCAATGTAGAATGTGTAACTTAAAAATAAACAGATTAGTGCTCCGAGGACAAGAAATGAAAACCAATGCAATATGATGAATGTCCAAAAGATGGGACTCACAGACTGTTTTGAAATGGGGTTGGATAAATATGTTTTGCTTTTAAAACAGTGTGTGTGTGTGTGTGTGATTTTGGTTGGGTGACAGTTGTAGGTTACAGTTTGACAAGAGTTTACAGTGTGACAAAAGCACAATGTTGTGTTTTATTGCGAGTGTACACAAAGTAAACACTTTGCAGGTTTAATGATCTGTATGAACAAAATGACGGAGTATGTTTTTTATGTTTCCATTGTTCGCTCGCGCCTCTCTCTCTCTCTCTCTCACACACACACACACACACACACACACACACACACACACAGTTCGATCGCGCCCGCGCCTCTCTCTCTCTCACACACACACACAGTTCGATCGCGCCCGCGCCTCTCTCTCTCTCGCGCGCGCACACACACACACTCCAGCATTGCAATCTTGACATCGCAGCCTGTTCATTATGCGGTCACACCAAACGCGAATAGAGCGTCAAATTCGCGTCTAGTTCGACGCTACTCCAAAGCGAATAGGACGCGCGTATAAAGCCAACGTTTAAGTGAACGCGCGTTCAGAGCATAGACAGTATAAGAAGTGGACAGAGCCATCTCATTGGAACTCAGTTGAGTCAGTTGAAGCCCATTTTTAGCGATTTTTTAGCACTTCCGTTCCTGACGCGCAGACTCAAACCGACTCAAACTAAGCTTGATGACGTGAGCACCCTGTCTGACAGATGTACATATTCTAGTAGCTGTGCGTGAAAACTGCCAACGTTGATCTTGCAGAGACGGCGAGCTTGAGCAAAGAGTTCTTTGGCGTGAGTGAGCAGGAGTAAGTAATTTGTATAGTATTTATTTTAAAATGTAACGCCAGTACGCCATATTAAGTTAATGCATTGATTGCCTGTGAGCTTCTCCTCCTGTCTGTATGGTAATTTCTCTACTGTGCGACAGAGCGTCGAGTGGTTATGACGCAATCGTTAGCCTATTTTTACAAAAACTGTTTCTACGGGGCCATAATGTAACATAGAAGGTAATGGAGCCCATTATACATTGTCGTGTTTCTTTAGAAATAAATAATGGACAAATGGAGTCTTTAAACGCCTCAGATGTAAAGTTATTCGCTGTCAAAGTGACACGAAAATGAATGGGAGTCAATGGGAATGCTAACGCAAGTGAAGTTCTGCTACAAGATGGCGGCTCCCGCGAGGCTTCAACTTCCGGTCGATGGATTACCCCCATAGACAGTATAAGAAGTGGACAGAGCCATCTCATTGGAACTCAGTTGAGACAGTTGAAGCCCATTTTTAGCGATTTTTTAGCACTTCCGTTCCTGACGCGCAGACTCAAACCGACTCAAACTAAGCTTGATGACGTGAGCACTCTGTCTGACAGATGTAAATATTCTAGTAGCTGTGCGTGAAAACTGCCAACGTTGATCTTGCAGAGACGGCGAGCTTGAGCAAAGAGTTCTTTGGCGTGAGTGAGCAGGAGTAAGTAATTTGTATAGTATTTATTTTAAAATGTAACGCCAGTACGCCATATTAAGTTAATGCATTGATTGCCTGTGAGCTTCTCCTCCTGTCTGTACGGTAATTTCTCTACTGTGCGACAGAGCGTCGAGTGGTTATGACGCAATCGTTAGCCTATTTTTACAAAAACTGTTTCTACGGGGCCATAATGTAACATAGAGGGTAATGGAGCCCTTTATACATTGTCGTGTTTCTTTAGAAATAAATAATGGACAAATGGAGTCTTTAAACGCCTCAGATGTAAAGTTATTCGCTGTCAAAGTGACGCGAAAATGAATGGGAGTAAATGGGAATGCTAACGCAAGTGAAGTTCTGCTACAAGATGGCGGCTCCCGCGAGGCTTCAACTTCCGGTCGATGGATTACCCCCTTGATTACCCCCTTGGGTTCAGAGCTAAGCCGAGGGTACAGATTATGTGTCCCTAAAGAACCCGCGTATCTAACAGTAGTTCCGCATTACATTAATTAATTTGCACGCGAGTTTTTTTTTTTTATACCGTGTATTCTGCGTGTAAATTCGTGCACCGAACCGTGACCCCCGTACCGTTTCGGTTCAATACGAATACATGTACCGTTCCACCCCTAATATATATATATAAACGGCCCGGTGGCACCGCCACCCCGGTGCCTTTGGGGTTATTGTGCACGACGTGCAAAAACGTAACCCCGCTTTGACTGTCGAAAAGAAGTGTGCTGTAGAGCTTGCATCAGTGTGGGCTCTGCAAAAGTGCGCATCGAGGGCACATATCAACCACAAAGTATGCGTGAGCAACCTTCTGAAACCTAAAATGAAAAATGAGACACCCTACGGTCTCATGGTTTTAACGGACACATGAAATAAGTACACAAGACCGAAAATTCATATGAAGTGTGCCATTTGGGACAGGGCCTATGATCGTGAACCACAATAGCCACATATATGAGATAATTTAAATTTAGAATCACTTTTAATGTCATAGGATGTCATATGTCAATATGTTTTGTAGCACTTAAATGTGTAAATCCAGAAGCCTAGTATTTATCTGGAGGTCTTTGTCCTTTGCCTGTCAACCTGGTTTCTCTCTGCCTTTTCTGTTCTGCCCTGTTTGCCATTGTTCACCCTGCCTGTCTTGACCATTCTTAAAGGGGTCATATAATGCCATTTTTTTACAAGCTAATATGATTCTTTAGGGTCTAAATTAAAAGTTTGTAATATACTTTAATTAAAAATTCTCATTAGTATTGTAAGAAAACACTTATTTTACCTGGTCAAAAACAGCTCTGTTTTCAGCACACCGTTTCAGTGCATGTGTCTTTAAATGATAATAAGCTTTGCTCACCCCGCCCCTCTGTTCTGTGCGTACACCGTTTGTAACACAATAACCATAACGCGTTGTTCATTATAAACGTGGGATTATGAATTATATTGAGAACGTCGTACATAGAAAACATGCCGTAATGTATCCTGAGTGTAAACCTTAGACGCATTCATTCATTGTGAAGCGTGCAGCTAGCGATTTGCAAAGATTAATCTAAATATTAATATAAAGGTTAATAAAACGTACACTCACTTCAGTTCTTTTGGAGGTTCAGCAGGAACACGAATAGCTGGTACCGATCCTTTATTCAGGAGCAGCTTCTTGGCAAAACCAGCTTTATACTGACCCTCCTTTATAAAGCAGTCTGGTGTGAAGTGATTCGCGCAAACATGAAAGCATTGACGTTGCTCGTGGGGAATATTCCCTTCAAAAACAAACTCAGCCACTGCGTCTTCAGCGGTTCGGATTTAGGAACATTAAAATGACTGCTGTTATTACACCCAAGAACAGAACACCACAATCGCTTAGACGCCATTCTGCTCATAGACAGTGCTCCAGTATCAACGCGGACTATGATTGACAGCTCGCTCACGAGCGAGGGCGTGTCTGTGTTGAAGCGCTGCTGTCAATCAACAATCGCGGGAGGGGCGTCCGTTTTATTGACGTCACAAAAACGAACGGCTCAATTTGAGGCAGGGGAAAACATATAAGGAGATTAAAACAAAAACACTGGATGGATTTTTATCATTATATGATGGTTGTGTACAGGCACTGCCAACACACATTTCAGTACAATCAACTTGTAAAAGTGCATGTACCATTATATGACCCCTTTAATAAAAAGCTGCAAATGGATTCAAAAAGACAAGGCCTTAAACTTAAACTTGAACAAGGATTAAACTCTTGTAACTGTAACAGACACCAAGGCACAATCACACACATGCACGCACGCACACACAGTTTAAAAACAAAAAAATATTTATCCAACCCCATTTAAAAACAGTCTGTGATTCCTTTACTTTATTAATAAAACTTATTTAAAAAATACAAGGCTTAAGACATTTATTTTCCTTTTTAATGCAGGCCAAACCACACAGCAGTGAAATGGTTAATCTAGCCCTCCTCCCCCTACACACACACACACACACACACACACACAGACAGGCACAGACACAGAGACGTAGGCTTATGGCAAGCCGTTTTAACATTTAATCATTTAAACCCACTAGTCTCTATTTTCATGCTACTAGTACTTATTTTTTAGATACTAGTATTTTTAGATACTAATATAATATCTAATGAATAAGTACTAGTATCTTTTAAAAGGTACTAGTCCCTAAGGAATAAGCACTAGTATCTAAAGAATAGGCACTAGTACCTAAAGAATAAGCACTAGTCGCTAATGAATAAGTACTAGTACTTAATGGAATAGATACTAGTATCTAAAAAATAAGTACTAGTAGCATGAAAATAGAGACTAGTAGGTTAAAATGATTAAATGTTAAGACGGCTTGCCATATTGGCTCAGAGAGAGAGAGAGAGAAAATGACCATATTCAAACCAAAATATCTGACTTTCTGTTGTTCGGAGCTAATAACTGTAAATTAGAAAGTTGTTCGGCTTGAGGAGAAGAATATACACGCTGAGTTTTGTAACTGTAGGTAAAACTAACTAAGTTATAACACACTTTATATGTCCTTATTAAGCCATGAAAATTCATTTCCTCGCCACGGCCAAACCGTTCGAGATATCAAAAGTCCGTCCGCAATTTAGCATCCTCAAAGTCTTGACATCATGCACACCGAGTTTGGCGATGATTGAATGAATTGCCTAGGAGTAGTACTTCAAATTCCACAGCAAGCGTTTTCCAAACAACCCATAATAGCCGACTTCCTGTTGGGCTGGCGTAAAACTTGACCGGGGATAAGATGTTCGGCCCGATGAGATCTATATGTGTACTGAGTTTCATATTAATTCATGCAAGCGTGTTGGATATATGGACCAAATTGTCGGACCCCGTTCAAGAGGGCGCTGTTGAGCCCCCCTGCCACGCCCGGGTACCAGCTTCAGCCCGGCCCTGATGGCCGTGGGTTCTGACCTGTGTGCAAAATTTCAAGAGTTTTTGAGCACGTTAAGAGCCCCAAAAGCCCCTGAAACCTTGAAATCCATTAAAAGCAATAGACAAATCCCTCACACACAGAGACAGAGAGAGAGGGAGAGAAAATTCTCAGATACATCCACATTCAAACTTAAATATCTGACTTGCTGTTGTTTGGAGCTAATGACAGTTAATTAGAAAGTTGTCCGGCTTGATCTGAACAATATGCGTACCGAGTTTTATGATTGTAGGTAAAACTATATAGCTAACACGCCCACTTTTGTCAAAAGGTGGCGCTACTGAGCCCCTGCACCACGCCCGTTTCTGAAACTTTGCACATGTCTACTGGCTAATAAATGTGATCTGTCTGTCGAGTTTCATGCAATTTTAAGCAATTTCAGGCATGCTAAGAGTCTCAAAAGCATCCAAAAAGAATATTAAAGTTTGATGCGTTTGATGCGTTGTCACGGCAACAGTATCTTAGATATCAATAATCCTTTCACAAGTCTACATCTGGCGTGTGTTTACATTATACACATAAAGTTTGAAGCAAATCGGGTAAAAATAAGAGGGTGATTTCAAAGCATTTTGAAAGTGACACACTTCCTGCTGCCAGTTGGTGGCGCTATAACATTGACTCACAATAGTCACATCCATGTGATCGGACTCTTACAACGAACACACTGCTGAAGATTAATCAAGATCAGTTAATGTATGCAGAAGTTATAACACACTTCCTGTTTCCATTATTCGCCATAAATTCGTTTCCTCGCCACGGCCAAACCGTTCGAGATATCAAAAATCCCCTGGCAACTTTTCATCGTCAATCTCTTGACTTCATGCTGACCGAGTTTCGTGGCGATTGGTTGAATTCTCTAGGAGGAGTATATCGAATTCCATTGCATGCGTTTTCCAAACAAGCCTTAATAGCCGACTTCCTGTTGGGCTGGGGTAAAAAGTAAAAGTACAAAGGATATATGAACCGATGAGATCTATATGTGTACCGAGTTTCATATTATTACATGCAAGCGTGTTTGATTTATGAACCAAGTTTTTGGACCCCGTTCCAGGGGGCGCTGTCAAACCCCCCTGCCACGCCCGGGTACCAGCTTCAGCCCGGCCCTGATGGCCGCCGGTTCTGACCCGTGTGCAAAGTTTCAAGAGTTTTTGAGCACGTTAAGGGGCCCAAAAGTGCGCTGAGAGTCTCAAAAGCATCCAAAAAGAATATTAAAGTTTGATGCATTGTCACGGCAACAGCATCTAAGATATCAACAATCCTTTCACAGGTCTACATCTGGCGTGTGTCTACATTATACACATCAAGTTTGAAGCAAATCGGGTAAAGCCTGTTTGATTTATGGACCAAGTTTTCGGACCCCGTTCCAGGGGGCGCTGTCGAGCCCCCCTGCCACGCCCGGGTACCAGCTTCAGCCCGGCCCTGATGGCCGCGGTTTCTGACCCGTGTGCAAAGTTTCAAGAGTTTTTGAGCATGTTAAGGGCCCCAAAAGTGCGCTAAGAATCTCAAAAGTATCCAAAAAGAATATTAAAGTTTGATGCGTTGTCACGGCAACAGCATCTAAGATATCAACAATCCTTTCACAGGTCTACATCTGGCTTGTGTCTACATTATACACATCAAGTTTGAAGCAAATAGGGTAAAGCGTGTTGGATACATGGACCAAATTGTCGGACCCGTTCAAGGGGGCGCTGTCGAGCCCCCCTGCCACGCCCGGGTACCAGCTTCAGCCTGGCCCTGATGGCCGTGGGTTTTGTCCCGTGTGAAAAGTTTCAAGAGTTTTCGAGCACGTTAAGAACCCCAAAAGTGCCCGAAAGCATAAAAAAGCATGAAAAAGCTTAAAAAAAGGAATGTTAATGTTTGATGCATTGCCATGGCAACAGTATCAAAGATATCAATAATCCTTTCACAGGTCTACATCTGGCGTGTGTCTACATTATGCACATGAAGTTTGAAGCAAATCTGGTAAAAATAAGAGGGTGATTTAAAAGCATTTTGAAAGTGACACACTTCCTGCTGCCAGTTGGTGGCGCTATAACTTTGACTCACAATAGTCACATCCATGTGATCGGGCTCTTACAACGAACACACTGCTGAAGTTTCATCAAGATCAGTTAATGTATGCAGTAATTATAACACACTTCCTGTTTCATGTTTCTCGCCATAATTTCGTTTCCTCGCCACGGCCAAACCGTTCGAGATATCAAAAATCCCCTGGCAACTTTTCATCCTCAGTGTCTTGACTTCATGCTGACCGAGTTTCGTGCCGTGTGTTTGAATTCTCTAGGAGGAGTATTTCACATTCCATTGCATGCGTTTTCCAAACAAGCCTTAATAGCCGACTTCCTGTTGGGCTGGGGTAAAAAGTAAGAGCATGAAGTATATATGAACCGATGAGATCTATATGTGTACTGAGTTTCATATTATTACATGCAAGCGTGTTTGATTTATGGACCAAGTGTTCAAACCCCGTTCCAGGGGGCGCTGTCGAGCCCCCCTGCCACGCCCGGGTACCAGCTTCAGCCCGGCCCTGATGGCCGCGGGTTCTGAGATGTGTGCAAAGTTTCAAGAGTTTTCGAGCACGTTAAGGCCCCCAAAAGTGCCCAAAAGGTAGTAAAATAATAATAATAATAATAATCCTAAATAATAATCCTTAGGAAAACAATAGGGCCTTCGCCTTTTCAGGCTTGGGCCCTAATAATCCTAAAATATAGCTGCGAGCAGCGATTACGGGCCCAAGCCGGTGGCACCGCAACCCCGGTGCCTTTAGTACCTAAAGGCACCGGGGTGGCGGTTCCACCGGCTTTGGCCCTTCATCGCTGCTCGCAGCTATATTTATATATATATATATATAAACAGCCCGGTGGCACCGCCACCCCGGTGCCTTTGGGGTTATTGTGCACAACGTGCAAAAACGTAACCCCGCTTTGACTGTCGAAAAGAAGTGTGCTGTAGAGCTTGCATCAGTGTGGGCTCTGCAAAAGTCCGCATCGAGGGCACATATCAACCACAAAGTATGCGTGAGCAACCTTCTGAAACCTAAAATGAAAAATGAGACACCCTACGGTCTCATGGATTTAACAGACACATGAAATAAGTACACAAGACCGAAAATTCATATGAAGTGTGCCATTTGGGACAGGGCCTATGATTGTGAACCACAATAGCCACATATATGAGATAATTTAAATTTAGAATATTTTTTAATGTCATAGGATGTCATATGTCAATATGTTTTGTAGCACTTAAATGTGTAAATCCAGAAGCCTAGTATTTATCAGGAAGTCTTTGTCCTTTGCCTGTCAACCTGATTTGTCTCTGCCTTTTCTGTTCTGCCCTGTTTGCCATTGTTCACCCTGCCTGTCTTGACCATTCTTAATAAAAAGCTGCAAATGGATTCAAAAAGACAAGGCCTTAAACTTGAACAAGGATTAAACTCTTGTAACTGTAACAGACACCAAGGCACAATCACACACACACACACACACACACACACACACACACACACACACACACACACACACACGCACGCAGTTTAAAAACAAAAAAATATTTATCCAACCTCATTTAAAAACAGTCTGTGAGTGCCATCTTTTGGACATTCATCATATTGCATTGGTTTTCATTTCTTGTCCTCAAACAGAGCACTAATCTGTTTATTTTTAAGTTAAACATTCTACATTTATTAAAAAAGAAACATCAAATGTGTTTTGAGTCATAGTATTATTTTATACAGAAATAAATTATTTGTAATTCAGATGAGAATAAAGTTAGTGTTTTACAATTTTAAGGAAAACAAATATATTGTTCTGAAATATAGCACATTCATTTTAAATTCATTCAGCTTCAATTACCAATACAATCTTAATTGTATTTAAAGCAAACTATACATTTAAAAGATCTGGGTTCTATGCATATTTTGTAATTTATAAAAATACAAAATTGTTATGCAAAAAGACAAGGCCTTAGAGATTTCTTTATCCTTTAATATAGGAAAAATCACACAGCAATGAAAGGCTTAATCTCTTGTCACTGTAACAGACAGCCAGCCACACACACACACACACACATAAACACAGACACCAGCCCTCCCTCCCCCTCCCTCCCCACACAGACAGCCACACACACACACACACACACACACACACACACACAGAACATAGGCTACTCCGTCATTTTGTTCATAGAGGACATAATTCAAACTGCAAAGTGTTTAATTATATTTGTGGACACTCGCAACAAAGCACAACATTGTGCTTTTGTAAAGTAAATTCAAGCAATCCGCCTCCGAAATTTAAAATTAAACGAAAATGCTCACCTCTGCACGGGCATACCTAATATATTTATATATAAATACAATTGGCTTACCTGATTTTGAACACAAGAGGGCAGTATAGCCCTATGTATTACTTGATGTATTTATTTTTTGACTGAATAGCGCATTCTGGCTGTTTTAAAACTTGTACATTATTTTTAAATTGAAAACAAGAATAAAATGGGTTTAGTTTAGTGTTTCCTTTTTTGACATGATTTTTAATCCCTCGCCATAGCAAAACAATTTGAGATATTCAATTTCCGTTCACAATATAGCATCTTTAATGTATTTTCATCATGTTGAAAAAGTCTGGTGGGAATTAAATAAACCACTTAAAAGGAGTAAGTACAAATGTAGAGGCTGGATTTGCAAAACATCATTCATCATATTGCATTGGTTTTAATTTATTGTCCTCAAACAGAACACTAATCTATTTATAAAAGTTACACATTCTACATTGATTAAAAAAGAAACATCAAATATGTTTTTAGTCATAGTATTTTTTTATACAGAAATAAATTATTTGTAATTCAGATGAGAATAAAGTTAGTGTTTTACATTTTTAAGGAAAACAAATATATTGTTCTGAAATATAGCACATTCATTTAAAATTCATTCAGCTTCAATTACCAATACAACCTTAATTGTATTTAAAGCAAACTATACATTTAAAAGATCTGGGTTCTATGCATATTTTGTCATTTAAAAAAATACAAAATTGTTATGCAAAAAGACAAGGCCTTAGAGATTTATTTATCCTTTAATGCAGGAAAAATCACACAGCAATGAAAGGCTTAATCTCTTGTCACTGTACAGACAGCCAGCCACACACACACACACACACACACACACACACACACACACATAAACACAGACACCAGCCCTCCCTCCCCCTCCCTCCCTCCCTCCCTCCCCACACAGACAGCCACACACACACACACACACAGAATGGGGAGGGGGCCCTCTCTCTGTCAGAGAGAGACAGAGAGATACCATTTCAAGAAATCCACATTCAAACCACAATATCTGACGTTCTGAGGGTCGGAGATAATGACTTTAAATTAGAAAGTTGTTCGGCTTGAAAAGAAGAATATACACGCTGAGTTTTGTAACTGTAGGTAAAACTAACTAAGTTATAACACACTTTATATGTCCTTTTTTAGTCATGAAAATTCATTTCCTCGCCACGGCCAAACCGTTCGAGATATCAAAAATCCGTCCGCAATTTAGCATCCTCAATGTCTTGACTTCACGCACACCGAGTTTGGCGATGATTGAATGAATTGCCTAGGAGTAGTACTTCACATTCCACAGCAAGCGTTTTCCAAACAACCTATAATAGCCGACTTCCTGTTGGGCTGGCGTAAAACTTGACCGGGGTTAAGATGTTCGGCCCGATGAGATCTATATGTGTACTGAGTTTCATATTAATTCATGCAAGCGTGTTGGATATATGGACCAAATTGTCGGACCCCGTTCAAGGGGGCGCTGTTGAGCCCCCCTGCCACGCCCGGGTACCAGCTTCAGCCCGGCCCTGATGGCCGTGGGTTCTGACCTGTGTGCAAAATTTCAAGCGTTTTTGAGCACGTTAAGAGCCCCAAAAGCCCTTGAAACCTTGAAATCCATTAAAAGCAATAGACAAATCCCTCACACACAGAGACAGAGAGAGAGGGAGAGAAAATTCTCAGAAACATCCATATCAATAATCCTTTCACAAGTCTACATCTGGCGTGTGTTTACATTATACACATAAAGTTTGAAGCAAATCGGGTAAAAATAAGAGGGTGATTTCAAAGCATTTTGAAAGTGACACACTTCCTGCTGCCAGTTGGTGGCGCTATAACATTGACTCACAATAGTCACATCCATGTGATTGGACTCTTACAACGAACACACTGCTGAAGTTTCATCAAGATCAGTTAATGTATGCAGAAGTTATAACACACTTCCTGTTTCCATTATTCGCCATAAATTCGTTTCCTCGCCACGGCCAAACCGTTCGAGATATCAAAAATCCCCTCGCAACTTT
This sequence comes from Semotilus atromaculatus, assembly GCA_031834385.1. NCBI lineage: Eukaryota > Metazoa > Chordata > Actinopteri > Cypriniformes > Leuciscidae > Semotilus > Semotilus atromaculatus. The sequence goes on from JAULUF010000101.1 coordinate 94,780, forward strand.
TCATCGTCAATCTCTTGACTTCATGCTGACCGAGTTTCGTGGCGATTGGTTGAATTCTCTAGGAGGAGTATATCGAATTCCATTGCATGCGTTTTCCAAACAACCCTTAATAGACGACTTCCTGTTGGGCTGGGGTAAAAAGTAAAAGTACAAAGGATATATGAACCGATGAGATCTATATGTGTACCGAGTTTCATATTATTACATGCAAGCGTGTTTGATTTATGGACCAAGTTTTCGGACCCCGTTCCAGGGGGCGCTGTCGAGCCCCCCTGCCACGCCCAGGTACCAGCTTCAGCCCAGCCCTGATAACCGCGGGTTCTGACCCATGTGCAAAGTTTCAAGAGTTTTTGAGCACGTTAAGGGCCCCAAAATTGGCCAAATAGTCGTAAGAAAAATATAGAAAATGACTTTCCAAACCCATAATAACCGACTTCCTGTTGGGCTGACGTAAAACTTAGAGTGCGAAAGTTGTTCGGCCCGATGAGATCTATAAGTGTACCGAGTTTCAGATTATTACATGCAAGCGTGTTTGATATATGGACAAGTGTTCAAATCCCGTTCCAGGGGGCGCTGTCGAGCCCCCCTGCCACGCCCGGGTACCAGCTTCAGTCCGGCCCTGATGGCCGCGGGTTCTGATCTGTGTGCAAAGTTTCAAGAGTTTTCGAGCACGTTAAGGGCCCCAAAAGTGCCCAAAAGGTAGTAAAATAATAATAAAAAGAATAAGAAGAATAAATAATCCTAAGGAAAACAATAGGGCCTTCGCCTTTTCAAGGCTTGGGCCCTAATAATAATCCTTAGGAAAACAATAGGGCCTTCGCCTTTTCAGGCTTGGGCCCTAATAATAATAATAAATAATAATCCTTAGGAAAACAATAGGGCCTTCGCCTTTTCAAGGCTTGGGCCCTAATAATCCTTAGGAAAACAATAGGGCCTTCGCCTTTTCAGGCTTGGGCCCTAATAATAATCCTTAGGAAAACAATAGGGCCTTCGCCTTTTCAAGGCTTGGGCCCTAATAAATAATAATCCTTAGGAAAACAATAGGGCCTTCGCCTTTTCAAGGCTTGGGCCCTAATAAATAATAATCCTTAGGAAAACAATAGGGCCTTCGCCTTTTCAAGGCTTGGGCCCTAATAATAATCCTTAGGAAAACAATAGGGCCTTCGCCTTTTCAGGCTTGGGCCCTAATAATCCTAAATAATAATCCTTAGGAAAACAATAGGGCCTTCGCCTTTTCAGGCTTGGGCCCTAATAATCCTAAATAATAATCCTTAGGAAAACAATAGGGCCTTCGCCTTTTCAGGCTTGGGCCCTAATAATAATCCTAAATAATAATCCTTAGGAAAACAATAGGGCCTTCGCCTTTTCAGGCTTGGGCCCTAATAATAATAATCCTAAATAATAATCCTTAGGAAAACAATAGGGCCTTCGCCTTTTCAGGCTTGGGCCCTAATAAATAATAATCCTTAGGAAAACAATAGGGCCTTCGCCTTTTCAAGGCTTGGGCCCTAATAATAATCCTTAGGAAAACAATAGGGCCTTCGCCTTTTCAGGCTTGGGCCCTAATAATAATAATAATAATCCTAAATAATAATCCTTAGGAAAACAATAGGGCCTTCGCCTTTTCAGGCTTGGGCCCTAATAATCCTAAATAATAATCCTTAGGAAAACAATAGGGCCTTCGCCTTTTCAGGCTTGGGCCCTAATAATCCTTAGGAAAACAATAGGGCCTTCGCCTTTTCAGGCTTGGGCCCTAATAATAATAATCCTAAATAATAATCCTTAGGAAAACAATAGGGCCTTCGCCTTTTCAGGCTTGGGCCCTAATAAATAATAATCCTTAGGAAAACAATAGGGCCTTCGCCTTTTCAAGGCTTGGGCCCTAATAATAATCCTTAGGAAAACAATAGGGCCTTCGCCTTTTCAGGCTTGGGCCCTAATAATAATAATAATAATCCTAAATAATAATCCTTAGGAAAACAATAGGGCCTTCGCCTTTTCAGGCTTGGGCCCTAATAATAATAATCCTAAATAATAATCCTTAGGAAAACAATAGGGCCTTCGCCTTTTCAGGCTTGGGCCCTAATAATCCTTAGGAAAACAATAGGGCCTTCGCCTTTTCAAGGCTTGGGCCCTAATAATAATCCTTAGGAAAACAATAGGGCCTTCGCCTTTTCAGGCTTGGGCCCTAACTAGAATGTACATTTCCAGGAGAAAATGTGAAGTGGTGCTTGCAGTGGCAAAACTCGCCACTCGGTTGCTAGGGTGTTCTTGGAGTTTGCTATGATGATGCAAGGCAGTTGCTAGGGTGTTCTGGGTGGTTGCTAGGCGGTTGCTAGGGTATTCTGGGTGGTTGCTAGGTGGTTGCTAGGGTGTTATGGGTGGTTGCTAGGGTTTTTCTAGGTCGTTGCTAAGGTATTCTGGGTGGTTGCTAGGCGGTTGCTAGGGTGTTCTGGTTGGTTGCTAGGCGAATGCTAGGGTGTTGTAGGTGGTTGTTAGGGCGTTGCTAGGTGGTTGCTAGGGTGTTCTGGGTGGTTGCTAGGGTATTCTGGGTGGTTGCTAGGGTGTTCTGGTTGGTTGCTAGGGTATTGTGGGTGGTTGCTATGTTATTCTGGGTGGTTGCTAGGCGGTTGCTAGGGTGTTCTGGGTGGTTGCTAGGGCGTTGCTAGGCAGTTGCTAGGGTATCCTGGGTGGTTGCTAGGCGGTTGCTAGGGTAATATGGGTGGTTGCTAGGGCGTTGCTAGGTGGTTGCTAGGGTATCCTGGGTGGTTGCTAGGTGGTTGCTAAGGTGTTCTGGGTGGTTGCTAGGGCGTTGCTAGGCAGTTGCTAGGGTGTTCTGGGTGGTTGCTAGGGTAATCTGGGTGGTTGCTATGGTGTTACTAGGTGGTTGGTAGTTGTCAAAGATGGTTACTATGGAGTTTGTAGCATTTTATTGGCATGATTTAGCACTTAGCTAATCAATATTAGCATGTAGCTATTCACTGCTAGCATGTGTAGCATGTTGGAAGTGCTGTTTGCTAGCATGAGTCAAAAGAGCCAACCCCCATGTCTCTACGATGTTCTGATGCAGAGATATAGGTCTTGCTAAATGGTTGCTAGGGTACTCTGTTTAGTTGCTAGGGAGTGGCTTGGCCAATGATGGATCTCCAAAGGCTGCCTGTCAGTGTGAATGATATAAACCAATCCCCATCTCTATACGATGTTCTGATGCAGAGATATAGCTCTTGCAATATGGTTGCTAGGGTACTCTGTTTGGTTGCTAGGGAGTGGCTTGGCAGCTGCCAATGATGCATCTCCAAACGCTGCTTGTCAGTATGAATGATATAAACCAACTCCCACGCCTTTGTGACATTCAGAATGGAAGATATCCCTGTCTGGATTTTGGTTGCTAAGGTGCTTGATAATGGTTGCTAGGGCGTGGCCAGTAAGTGTTGAGGTGATTCAGGATTGGCTGTTCGCTGCCCCGAGTCAAACGAGCCCACCCTCATGTTTCTATGACACTTCTATCCGGAGATATCCTTTTGATCTCTTTCAATGGAAGTCTATGGAATTTGTTGCTAAGGTGCATTAAATGGTTGCTAGGGCGTGGCTTAATAACTTCACAATGATCCTGAGAGACTGATTTGTCGTCTGAGTAAAATGAGCCCGCCCCCTTGTCTCTATGACACTGTGATCCAGAGCTATGTTCAATACAAAATCCCTATGCAATTTACCATAGTAGGAGAAACGCATGTGTTTCATGGGACGGCCTTCGCCATAGTAAGTCAATGGGGAAACTTTGGGGGCCTCTTGTCCCTCAGGGGTACAACTTTTACCCCATGGTGAGGTATGTTCTTACAGAGCCTGCCAGCCTCTTCAAATGTGGTAAATTACAAGTTTCTGAGAAATCATCGGTCAGTGCTACGAGTCGTCAAAGTTTGTGGCAATGTTAAGTCTATGGGATTTTTTTTACCCAATTATTTGCCCCTGGGGCGAACACCGTACCCCCCATCGCTAAGAAAAGTCACAGCACACCTCTCCTCAATAATCCGCACAATTTGACGCCTCAATCAGGGGTCTGTTGTGTCGGCGTGTATTTTTTAACGGATGATTACTATGGAGTTTTTAAAAGGAGTTTTTATAAAGTTTTTATAGAGTTATTTAGTATGGCACGAGACCTGTGGCCTCGTGCCTATCGCCCACGGTTGCTAGGGTGCTGTAACTGGTTGCTATGGTGTGGCTATGAAGATTTGAGGCCATTACTTGTGCTCATGCGACGAACAACCGTATAAGTCCAAAAAAACAAAAATTGAGATAACCATGTGACTTGAATGTATGTGTGCCACTTCGTATACAGAATCACTTTGGGGTGTGTTCGCGCGACCAAAACTCTGTATTTTAAATTTTAAAATAGTCTCACGCGGAAAAACCGTATATGTCCACTAACGAAAAATGGAGACGCCGGGTGCTTTCATGTCCGCTGCGGACATTAAAAGGCAAAACCTCGGCAAAAAAAGGAGAGCGAACATGAATGAATGGAAGGACAGAGCAAGGAAGTCTTTGAGGGATGCTGGGAAACCATATGTGAACCGGAGAGGAGAGGAAAAACGAGGAAAAAGTCCACCGAAAGAGGTGAGTGAAAGAACCGTATACAAAGTATCTAACTTACTGTTACAGTTACGGCTAGCCAGACATCAAACGCAGCTAAAATGTTTCGATTAATTTATCCGTGGTTATAAGGAGTAGTAGCCTACAGCATTAATTTCGACCCATTCATGAATTGATCCGTTAAACAGAGTGAGCTATATGAATGAACTGTAGTAGACGACGCCCAGTAACGTTAGCCTACACGCCCCTCTGACTCTAACGTTAGTAATGTTCATACAGCTCGGACTGTTTAGCGAATCAAGTCATGAATGGGTCGAAATGAAAGCTGAGAAAATAAGACTTTGATTGCTTTATCTTCACTGAAATTGGTAAAAAAAATTATTAAAAAAAAGTAATTGACGTGTTTAACATATTTTGATATATTTTTTGGATCCCCTGTTACCATTTAATGCAACACTTTGTTTTGTAATATTGTATGCTATGCTATGTTTGTTTGTTACCCATTATTTAATAAATAAAATAAAAGGTAATAATAAAAAAAATGCATTGATTGTGTAAGCTGTTATATATTATAGCTAGAACCTTAATAGCTGCTAATAGCTCTAGTGTTCTATAGCTATATATATAAAAAATAAATAAAAAACGCTAATGTGACTTTGTTTTTGTTAAGGGCAATGTGTGCAAGGAGACGTGTCCCAGGCAGTGTTCAAGCCTAACAGAACAAAGAAAACTCCAGCTCTTCACAGAGTTTTATGCTGTCTCTTATGAGAGGCAGCAGGCTATCATTCTCTCTGGTTTGGAGCAGGTAGGCTAACTTAAGCAATTCATGACCATATCATGTCAACAGTATGCAATGCATCACAATGTAAGCCCATGAAATAACCAGTGAATTGAATACTACTGTATGCCTTCAATTCACTAAGACTGAACATGTGCCTGATCACTGTAAATGTTAAATTTTATGAGGATGAATGAAGGATGATCGGCATCAAGTAGGCCACCAAGTGCATTACAAACCACAGCGCTTTGGTGCCCTAAAAGGCATACACATGGCTTATTCATTCTCCTAACCAAAGCCTACTCACGTGCTTAATGACCTTAACTTGACAGCTCTACACTACGGCTAGCCTGCTACGCTATGGTAAATGTCTTTTTACTTCATGTCTTTTAACTTCTAGCACAAGGTGAGTCGCAGAAGACCACGTGGGCCTGACACTGAGATTACTAAAAGGAAGTACACCTTCAAGTACCATGTGCAACAAGGAGGCCAAAGACTTGCTGTTTGTAAGCTCACATTTATGTCAGTCTTTCAACTGACCAACAGTCGCCTACAGGCAAGTTTTATATAGCCTAGCGTTTTCTGTTTGTTAACTTTTTATTACATGCATGATTTTAATTAGATACATTGTCCATAACATATTTATTTAAAGTTACTTATTTTTGAAAAGGTTATTCAAGAAAAGTTAGGCAGTCAGTCTGAGGGAACAGAGCAGGTAGCTAAAGTCAGGTCTCCATTAGAGGACTTCAGAGGAAAACATAAGAACAGGTAAGTAAAAAAAAAAAAATCTTGAAGGACCTCATGCTCTCGTCCTGTTAGTTTTTAAAGCTGCACCATTGTCACACCTTCAACATCCCCTGGTCTAAGGGTGCACTGGACGCTGGCATTATAGAGCGTTGGGTGCCTTGCAACAAGTGTGTGTGTGTGTGTGTGTGTTTGTGTGTGTGTGTGTATTTTTGTTGTGTCAGTGTCACCAATTTATATTTGTGGTGGTTCTGCATTTTATTTGACAAATTATAAGACTTTTTTTATAGCCTTACACATATGTATTCCTGTGTGTATGTGTATGTGTGGTTGTGTATGTGTGTGTGTGTGTGTGTGTGTGTGTGGTGAGCATGATAATTTTGCATTGTGGATGTTTTTTACATTGTTGGAAGTGTGCCATTTCATTTCTGTCCATGTGATCTGCGTTGTTTCTGATTTTGATGATGAATATTATATGTTTACTATGCGGGGTCTCCAGGGACCCCGAAGACAACAAGTGTGACTATTTTTTTCACGCCAACATAATAACAGATATCGTTCCAATTTATTTATTTTTTTGTAGATCTAGAAAGAGTCGAGAGCTGTAGAAAGTTTCAAACCATTTGGACAAAGAGAACATTTTTTTTAAATTGAGCAAAAGTCATTTGGGGTACTAAAATACGGGGTTAAAGGGATTCTTCAGCTCTGGAAAGATTAATGTGTATTTAAAATGGGTCATTTATGTAGTAGAAATGTGAAATTATTTTTGAATGGAGCCTTCTAAAAGCAGATTGCAATGCTAAAACGCACACATCAATCAATCGCATGTTTAGCATCCATGTAAACACTACATTCAGATTCACAAATCGGAATAAATTCAGTTAGATTGAAATAAAATGTGTGCATGTAAACAATGACGATTTTTGCGTCATCTGAGGATTTTTTCCAGACAAAAAATACATAAATCTCTCATCTCACGGGGATATGAGGGAGAAAAGCATGGCAATTCGAAAATACTAAAAATAATTCGGCTTTCTAATGATACAAAGCTTAATGCTAAATCCTGAAGTATCCCTTTAATGACTGTGTGTGAAAAACAAAATCCTGTAGTTTAGAGGAATGTTTAGGATTATACATTTATGGTCACAGAAACAATGCAATTGTGCAAAACATACCAGCATAGTTTATTATATTTCCCTTGTTCATGAGTTGTGGTGTTTATTTTTTAGGCCTCATAGCATTCATCCTGCAGTGAGAGAGGGAATAAGAGAGCATATATTGAGCTTCCCACGCCAACCGAACCACTACTCACGGATGAAGGGAGATGTGGAGAGGGAGTACCTGAGCCCTGATTTAAACCTGCTCCGCATGTTCCGCCTGTACAAGGAACACAATCCAACATCCACTGCAAAGTTCTGGCTCTATAGGGACCTCTTCAAGCAGCAGAACCTCAGTTTTGGGCAGCCAAGAAGTGACACTTGTGCGAAATGTGACGCCCTGTTCTCAAAATTATCAGCTGCTTCAACAGATGGAGAAAGGTTGAAGATCGCAGCCGAGAGTGAGCTACACCACCGGAAAGCTGAAAAAGCGTACACCCAGTTGCAGGCTGACACAGAGTGGGCCAAAGCCAATGATGACTGCCATGTCATTTGTATCGACATGCAGGGGGTAGTGTTCACACCAAACCTGACACACTCCAACGTGTACTATCAACGGCAGCTGGCCAACTACAACCTCTGTATCCAGGAGATGGGCACTGACGATCCTCCTACAATGTGCCTCTGGCATGAGGGCATCGCTCACAGAGGTTCCATCGAGGTGGCAAGCTGTCTTTTGAAGTGGGCAGAAACATCTTTCGCTCCCCTAGTCGAGGCAAAGGAACGGAAGCTCGTCATCTATAGTGACCGATGCTGTGGGCAGAACAACAACTGGCGAGTCCTAAACCTCATGGCCCTGCTCGTATCTAGAGGGTATTTCAGTCAGATAGAGCAGAAGTTCATGGTGTCTGGTCACTCCTTCCTTCCCTGTGACCGTTCCTTTGCCACGCTGGACAAGAGGCGTAAGGTGTCCACACTCCACACCCCCAGCGATGTCGCCGAGATGATCCGTGGAGCCAGGCAGCAGCATCCATTTAAAGTCATTTAGATGAAATGTCCGGACTTCAGGCAGCTCCCTGATGCAACATTAAAGCGTCCACCTGGCTTGCTAATCACATCCATGATGTGGTTGAAAGTGACAGGTAAAAAACTAAAGAGTTGGTTTTCTGAGATTAACAGTGTTGGGGATATGTGCGTGAAAGAAGAATCTTTATTGAATTTCTTGTTGAATCATGATTTTAGCTGCTGATCCATGGTGTGTCCACACAAAAGGGAGCCACAGCCTCTACGAGGGATGGAAGACCTGGCTGATCACCAAACAGAGGAAGAATCAACCACCTCCAGCTCCCTTGTTCTCCACCACGTATGCTCGTGCTTACGAGGACCCTCTGCCCGTCAAGAAGGAGAAGCACCGGGATCTTATGAAAATGCTAGCCTACATGCCAGCGGAGGCCCAAGCATTTTATGGGACATTAGAATGCGAAGAGTAGCCTGGTATGTGTAGGTCATGTGCAGGGTAAGGTGGGGTATATTGTGTATATTGTGTATATTGTGTAAAATTAATCATAATTGTAGTTGTAGCTTATCTTGTATGCCTTATCTTATGTTGTATAGGAATATATAGTTATTTTTTTAGTAAATGAATGAATGGGGTGATTTATGAAATGTATTATAAAATGGTAAACTAGCATATGGAACCATAGCATGGAATGATGATGATGTATGTCTGTATTGTAAATATATATTGTTTACAGTTATTACTGTTGTTTATTGTTTGTATGTATTGTTGATTGTATGTACGGTTTATTGTTTGTACTGACGTTTGTTTTCTGTACTATAAGTAGGCCTATGTATTGTTCATTGTTCGTACTGTATTGTCCGTGTTTTTGTTCTGTGATTTACGTTGGCAAAAAATAAAAGAAATTGAAAGAAAGAAATGCTTAATATTTTATTTAAGGTTCTGTTACTGTATTAAAACTATGAAAAAGGAATCAAATCTCCAGTGGTTTAAAGTGATAGGATGAATTGGACTTATACTGTTATTCCACATTAACTGGACATATACTGTTCTTCCACATTCCAGAAATGTAAATTACTCTAACTTTTTATTTTTAAGATTGATACAAAAAAATCTTATATCATTAGAATTGTGAAGCTTTTGTTGTCTATCTTCAAGTAAAAAAAAATTATAATAATATAATATTCAGAGTCCAAATAAAAAAAAATGTATTATTCAAAATTTGAAAATATGGACTTATATGGTTCTTCGTCTCAAGCCCTCACTTATTGGCTGCTTGATAAAATAAATCCTCTGAGGGAGAGAGAGGATTTTCTGTGGGTGTGTGTGAAAGTGACAGTTGGGATTTAAATTTCTGAAAATTCCGCAATGTTAAGTCAATGGGACTTTTTTGGTCGCTTTTTCGTCCGCTGTGCGAACATCGTACACCCGATTGCTTATAAAAATCATAGCACACCTCTCCTCAATGAGCCGGTCGATTTGACGCCTCACTCAGGGGTCTGTGACAAACGGTGCGGGACGAGTTACGCGCCGAACTTTTGTCCGGAATAATAATAAGAAGAAGAATAATAAGTATGAGCAATAACACTAGTGTTGCCTTGCTTTCAGCAAGCACCACTAACTAGAATGTACATTTCCTGAAGAAAATGTGAAGTGGTGCTTGCAGTGGCAAAACTCGCCGCTCGGTTGCTAGAGTGTGGTACATTATTGCATACGAGCCAACAATCATGTCTGTACAATGTTCTGGTGCTGAGATATGGCTTATTTATGTGTTCAGGTGGTTGCTAGGCGGTTGCTAGGGTATTCTTGGTTGTTGCTAGGGTGTTGCTAGGTGGTTGCTAGGGTATCCTGGGTGGTTGCTAGGCGGTTGCTAAGGTGTTCTGGGTGGTTGCTAGGTGGTTGCTAGGGTATCCTGGGTGGTTGCTAGGCGGTTGCTAAGGTGTTCTGGGTGGTTGATAGGGTGTTGCTAGGGTAATCTGGGTGGTTGCTATGGTGTTACTAGGTGGTTGGTAGTTGTCAAAGATGGTTACTGTGGAGTTTGTAGCATTTTATTGGTATATATAGGCTTATTATATGATTTTAAATTAGAAAGCAAAGTAAAGTGCAATATTTAATTAAGTTATATCATAATCTGCGAGATCCCGTTGTTGCCTTTCTTTAGTGACGTTGCAGGGCGTTCCAAATGAGCGATTATTGTCAGCGAAGTCCACTAAACTGATGTACCGTGTTCAGGGAGTAGGGAGCAGTGAACACTGCGTAGGGACCCTGTCGAATGGAACGCACCTATGGTAAATCATGTTAAACCATGCTAGAACAGTTTAAAACTTTTTCAAACTTTCTGGCTAGGCTTTTCCAAGCCAACTTAAAGTTTGTCTACGAACTTTACCATCTAGTTATTCTAGATGTGTACTGTGTATAATTATTTTATATATATAAATACATACACATGCTTGTATATATTTAAGAAATATTTGCATGTATATACTATATATAGATTTATATATAATTTATATTATATATAAATATAAATATTTTATATATATAAATAACAAATTTTTCTTAAATATATAAATGCACGTGTGTGTACTTATATATACAAAATAATTTTACACAGTACAAACACATTTATTATGTAAACACAAACTTTTATTTTGGATGCGATTAATCGTGATTAATCATTTGACAGCCCTAATATATATATATATATATATATATATATATATATATATATATATATATATATATATATATATATATATATATAAAATAAAGACACAGAGAATATTACTTGCCTTCCCTGATTAGAACAATGAAAAAAATATAAAAAAAATAACAAGGGAATCACTATACCGAGAGAATTATTCTGATTTGATGATACACTCAAAATATTCCACAACAAATCCTTTCAATTTAATGATATTAAGAACAGAACAAGAATTTTAAAAAATATATAAACAAGAAATAACTGAAATAATTTAAAGTGAAAGTAAGCGGTGTTGAGCTCACGAAGACAAGACCTTAAACTTAAACTTGAACAAGGGTTAAACTCTTGTCACTGTAACAGACACCAAGGCACAATCACACACGCACACACACACACAGTTTAAAAGCAAAAAAAAATATTTATCCAACCTCATTTCAAAAAACAGTCTGTGAGTGCCATCTTTTAGACTTCATCATATTGCATTGGATTTTATTTATTGTCCTCAGAGCACAAATTTTTATTTTTAGGTTACACATTCTACATTGAAAAAAAAAAAAAAAATCAAATGTGTTTTTAGTGGTAGTATTATTTTATTATTTTCAATGTTCAATCCATGAACATCTGTCTCATTCATGAATGACTCATTCGTTCGAACGAATCGTTTGAACAAATGAATCAATGACTCGCTCATTAAGACGGTCGCCTGGCGACACCTAATCGTGGTTTAGTGTTATGTTTAAAAGTATCATTCTTTCCAACGATTGTTAACGAACTTAGCCTATATTTTAAAGCAATCTCATAACATTATTTAATTCATTGTACTTTTTCAGTGTAAAAGATTTAATTTGATCAGCCCTACCTAGGACAACAGCCCTATAGTGTCTTATTATTCGAAACAATTGAATATATTGATCAAATTTAGATATAAAAAATGAAAGACTAGAGGGTGCCCTGCATATATTACAATATGCAGATTTAAATATATCATTTAGTGTGTGTGTGTGTGTGTGAGTCCCAGCAAAGATCAGCAGCAGTAGTCAAATTTCATTAATCACGAAAGAGAAGAGCTGACTGAATAAATGATTAAGGAATATTATGTGTAAAAGCGCCTATTTAAGCGAATCTGTTATTATACTATTTTGTTGTTTTGTTTTCCATGAAGAATAATAGGCTATTGAACTCACAATTCAAGCAATTGGCCACAGAAAAGGCGCTAATTTTAAAATGAAACTAACGGCTGCACGGGCAGTCGTAATGATGCGCGTACACGGCGAGGAGCGAGCAGAACAGAGCGAACGTTTTTTAGTTAATTCCTACTTCCATAGGAATTCCCTCGAGCGCTCTGCACAATTTTGGGCAAAAGAGGGCAGTATAGCCCTATGTATGATTTTGTGTTTAAACTATCACCCAAAGAGCCCCTCCCCCCTCACACATACACAGACACACACACAGACAGACACTTGGGGCCCTATTTTAACGATCTGAAACGCAAGTATCAAGCGCGAAGCGCAAGTAACTTTGTGGGCGGGTCTTGGGCGCTGTTGCTATTTTACCGGCGGGATAAATGACTCTTGCGCCCGACGCAAGTTTAAAAGGGGTTGGTCTGAAGTAGCTTCATTATTCATAGGTGTGGTTTGGGTGTAACGTGAAATAAACCAATCAGAGCGTCATATCACATTCCCTTTAAGAGCATGATGGACGAGGTGCGCTTGTTCCATGGCGCAATACTATTTTAATGGAGCATTCACCAGGCGCACTTCAGAATCGGTTCACAGCCGAGGAGATCGATGTTCTCGTCAGGGCCGTAAAAGAAAGAGAAGTGACATTGGGGATGGGACAAACCCACGCAAATTAGTTTCGGTTATACATGCATATAATAATTTGGGTAAATATGTAAGCTTTATGCCTATTTTTCCCATCGTCATGGACACAACAATGATTTCCCTCGTGTTTTAATATTTTTCCTTATAATAATGTATCATTTGCAAAAAGGAAAATGCATCTGTGTAGATGAGAGAATCATCTACAGTGTATGCGCGTTGTTCACACTCTGTATTATGACCAAGCATGCGCTTAAAATAGACTAGGTTTTTTTTGGTCAGTGGCGCAATTGTTTTCTGAAACTGCAAAATAGCACCAGGGATTGTTTGCGCCGGAACACGCCTCCTTTTTTGCGCTGAACCGCCTAGGGAGCGCAAGTTCATTCTCTAGTTTGCCGGCGTGCGTCTGTGGAGGGAAAAGCCCGCTTTGCGCGGGTGCAAAATACGAATGAAACATGCGTCAGTGTACAAAGTCATTTGCGCCGGGTGCAAGATAGGGCCCAGAGAGAGAGGGAGAGAAAATTCCAGAAATCCACATTCAAACCACAATATCTGACTTTCTGTTGGTCGGAGCTAATGACTGTAAATTATACAAGCAGAGTTTTGTAACTGTAGTTAAAACTAACAAAGTTATAACACACTTTATGTGTCCTTTTTTAGTCATAAATTAATTTCTTCGCCACGGCCAAACCGCTTGAGATATCAAAAATTCGTCTGCAATTTATCATCCTCAAAGTCTTGACTTCATGCCACCGAGTTTGGTGATGATTGAATGAATTGCCTAGGAGGTGTACTTTAAATTCCACAGCAAGCGTTTTCCAAATAACCCATAATAGCAACTTCCTGTTGGGCTGACATAAAACTTGACCGGGGGAAAGTTCTTCGGCCCGATGAGATCTATATGTGTACTGAGTTTCATTTTAATTCATGCAAGCGTGTGTGATAAATGGACCAAATTGTTGTATCCCGTTCAAGGGGGCGCTGATGAGCCCCCCTGCCACGCCCGGGTGCCAGCTTCAGCCCGGCCCTGAATGCCGTTGGTTCTGACCTGTGTGCAAAATTTCAAGAGTTTTTAAGCATGGAAAGAGCCCCAAAAGCCCCTGAAACCTTGAATAAAAAGATTCTTATAAAGAGATATAAGTCTCAAGGTTCAGTATTTGACCACTATTGTATTCTGATAAACTTATAGTGACAGTTATGTCTTAATTTGTGTCTGGAGTTATTTAATCAAAAAATTAGTCGATACCTTTAATATGAATTATGAGCGTCAGCCGCTCTCATTCAGAAAAAAACTCCAGTGAGATCGTCATGACAGAGCTTGACAAAACAACGTCCATCAGGGCTTTTAGCTCAAAAATGTGCAGATTTGGAGAAATATTGATAGATTCTCATAGGTTTAGATCAGATTTATAAAGACAGGAATCATATTTATTGAATATATACCCAAATGCGTCGATGTAATCATTATGAACGCTGGAGACTCTGATGTACTGTGTTATCAATCCATCCTGGCAGCCTGAGGGCGCCGGCGCTCTGTGCACAGTATAATAGTCCATATATGGAACACACGAAGAAGTGCCATAATCATGTGACATTCCAGGAACAACAAAGCTAACAGAGATCGCTGTAACATGCATATAAAGATGTTTTGAAGACAATAAACATGATTGCAATGATATTTTATTTACCAATGTTCTTCGAGCCATGTCAGGTATTTTCATAATAATAGATTATATTGATAATGTAATGCTAATCGATATAGACTTTATCGTGCAGAATACTATAAAATAATATATTTTCTATCTGATTTTTTTATCTGAAGCCAAATCAGAGCACAAAATGTTATTTAAAACACTCGACTTGTGCTATAAAGTAAGTTTTAGAGCACAAACATGGTTTTAATCTCATAAATTGTCATGTATTGGTGGTGTGCTAAGCTAATATGCTAGCTAGCTTGGTGCACCTGCTACCTAGCTGTTATTTTTATGAATATTTTTAAATAGGACTGCTTGCTGAAATGTTTCTTTTTTCAAGAAGGTCATTTTATATAGTTTAAAATGTAAGGTGAGAACTTTCCCTAAAAGAGATTAGGGATTGAAAGAGTGTGAATAGCCAGTCGTTAGTAATTATAATGCAGACAAAAGAAAAACATATTTAGAGCCATAACCAGGCCGGAGAGGTGTGAATGTGTGCAGGGGAGACTGACACTGAATGGAGATCGTTTACACCACATAAATAAACAGAGACAATAGACTGAATAGATGCTTAGAACATGCCAATAAACATCAGTTTGCATTTTAGAGTCTAATCAAAATAAAGTTGTATGACATGATCTTGAAAAACATTTAACTAAATAAAGAGTTTTAGACTTGTCATCTTCAGATTTTAAATATAACATGGTCAGATATGTGGCTTTAGCTGCAGTGCATTTCTAGATTGATACAATGCCAACTTCAATTTTATTTTCATGAAAATATGACATAAAAATAAATTTCTAATAACTTGACAAAACTTTGAAGCCATTTATAAAAACATTTTTTCATTATGACAATAATTAATTCTACATTTACAATAAACTGCCAGGTGTCAGCTTTCAAATGAGATCATACTTGTGCTTTTAGAACAAATGGTTTATGAACTGTATCTGTTTCAGTTTGGGTATGCCATTTCTGGGGATTTTTCAAAAGTGGGGTTGCAGCTTAACAGGTTAAAACTTTCACAGAGACATCAAACAGAAAGCACAAAACCTTTCTTTAAAGTGAATTTCGTTTTGTATTAATTGTATCTTAATTTTAATCAATGTTTCATCAACCAATTGCCTGGATTTAATAAATAAGAACACCCACTGAGAATTCTGTTGATTGTGCCCTGGTAATTGGTGATTCGATCACACAGAACGTGAAAATAGAGACACCAGCAACCATAGTCACATGTTTGCTGGGAGCCAGAGCGCCTGACATCAAAGCAAATTTAAAAGTGCTGGCTAATGCTAATCATAAATTCTCAAAGATCATTATTCATGTCGGCACTAATGATGTTCAACTCCGCCAGTCGGAGATCACCAAAATTAATGTTAAAGAGGTGTGTGACCTCGCAAGTACAATGTCAGGCACTGTAATTTGCTCTGGCCCCCTTCCTGTTCGCCGGAGTGATGAGATAGTAGATTGTGTTCACTCAATGTCTGGCTGTCGAAGTGGTGTCCGCATAATAATGTAGAATTTATAGACAATTGGAAAAGTTTTTGGGGCAAGCCTGACCTGTTGAAAAGAGATGGTATTCATCCCTCCTGGGCTGGTGCTGCTCTTCTCTCTAGTAATTTGTCTCATAGTCTTAGAGATAAAACATGACAATCTGTGGCTCAGGTCAGGAAGCAGACAGACTGGGTAAACCGACTGTCTGCTAGCGGCCTTACGTCACCAAGGTCAGATAAATCCCATCACATAGAGCCTCTTTCACCTGGATATCATCATATAGAGACTGTGTCTGTTCCCCGAATTTGGAAATCCAAATGATAAATAGCAAATGATAAAGCTTGGGTTGCTGAATATTCGATCCCTAACTTCAAAATCGCTCATAGTTAATGAGCGCAAATAGAAGAAAACAAAACTAGAGGTATTTCGGGTTTCATGGAAAGAGAGCTCGATTGCTTACAGAGAGGCCTTAAAAGCTGCTAGATCTGCTTATTTTTCAACCCTATTAGAAGAAAATAAAGGTATTTATTTTCCTAGGTATTTTTTTGTTTAAATTCCTAGGTATTTATTTGAAACAGTGGCTAAACTAACGAAAAAGTAAGCTTCAAGCCCAGAAGTGTCCAAGCAACACAGCAGTAATGACTATGAACTTCTTCACTTATAAGAATGATAATATCAGGGACAAAATTTTAACTACGCAACCGTCTACTACAGTATCGGATCAGGGAATGCATTGTAGGCTCCATGAGGAAACATTTTATTAATTTATTGCTATAGGAGAGGAAGAATTTTGCAAACTTGTTAATTCATCTAAATCGACAACTTGTATGTTAGCAACTTGTAACTTGCTTCCAGATGTCATAGATCCTCCTCTTAATATCATTAATTCGTCTTTGTCTCTAGGATACGTACCAAAAACCTTTAAGCTGGCTATGATAAAACCACTTGTTAAAAAAACGCAACTTGATCATACAAAATTAGTCAATTACAGGCCGATCTCGAATCTACCTTTTCTGTCAAATATATTAGAAAAAACAGTATCCTCACATGTTCCTTTCTCGAAATAAATTATATCTGCGAGGATTTTCAGTCCGGATTTAGACCGTACCATAGTACCGAGACAGCTCTCGTTAGAATCACAAATTATTTGCTTTTATCATTCGATCGTGGTTGTATATCTCTTTTAGTGTTACTTGATCTTTGTGCTGCATTTGACACAATTGACCACAACATTCTTTTAAATAGACTAGAAAACTATGTTGGCATTAGTGGAATTGCACTAGCATGGTTTAAATCATACTTATCTGACCGTTATCAGTTTGTAGCAGTAAATTAAGAGATGTCTTATCGATCACAAGTTCAGTATGGCGTACCGCAAGGCTCAGTACTTGGACCGTTACTGTTCACTCTGTACATGCTGCCATTAGGAGATATCATTAGGAAACATGGAATTAGCTTTCACTGTTCTGCCGATGATACTCAGCTCTATATTTCTTCAAAACCTAACGAAACTTACCAATTCACAAAATTAACGGAATGCATAGCTGATTGAAAAAAAAAATTGGATGACTAGTAATTTCCTACTACTAAATTCTGAAAAAACAGAGATTCTGATTATTGGACAAAAAACGTCCACACGTAATAACCTAGAATACGGTCTAAATATTGATAGCTACTCTGTTAAGTCTTTGTCGTCGGTTAGGAACCTGGGTGTGCTCTTTGATGACAATCTTTCATTTGAAAGTCACGTATCTAGTATCTGTAAAACCGCATTTTTTCATCTTAAAAATATATATATAAATTACATCATATGCTCTCATTGACAAATGCGGAACAATTAGTTAATGCGTTCATGACATCAAGGCTAGATTATTGTAATGCTCTACTGGGTGGTTGCCCTGCACGCTTAATAAACAAACTACAGCTAGTACAAAACGCAGCAGCTTGAGTTCTTACCAGAACCAGGAAATATGACCATATTAGCCCGGTTCTGTCAACACTGCATTGGCTGCCTATTAAACATTGTATAAATTTAAAAATATTGTTGATTACTTACAAAGCACTAAATGGTTTAGCTCCGCAGTACTTGAGCGAGCTCTTAACACATTATAGTCCTTCACGTCTATTGCGATCTCAAAATTCCGGCCAGTTGATAATACCTAAAATATCAAAATCGACTCCTGGCGGTAGATCCTTTTCCTCTCTAGCACCAAAACTTTTGAATAGTCTTCCTATCATTGTCCGGGAAGCAGACACACTCTGTCAGTTCAAAGTTCGATTAACCCTCTGGGATCTGAAAACGCGTCGGCGCGTTTTGCGCGATTTTTTTCACATAGCAGCAATATAGACTTAAAATACTCAGTCATTTTTTGTCATACACACTTAAGAAATATGAAAAAATGAACTGTTAAATGTCTACTTTTTTATGGGTCCACTTCCAATCGAAATAAAACATTGTACTTTTGTAAAATAAAGAAAATAAACAGGGTGTGCTTTCTGCCTCTCCGTCTCCGTGAACTTTTTTTCTGGAGCACGTCTCTAAATGTAAACAAAACTCAGCGAATACTAGTCACACATGCATGAGCAATATATCTTTATAATCATTAAAGTGTGTACTTTTAAATTATCTAATTCAAAACTAAAACAAACATTCTCTGTTTATGTAATCTATATAAAAAGAGAGAGATGTCAGTCCTCCTCATTTCAGCTAATTATCTTTTAATGTGACCACGCCCACAGAGAGCGCACGCTATTCAAACGCAAATAATCTGAGGCAAGTCATGCAAACTGTTAACGCCCCCATATCAGCTGGACAAAACACATCAAGTTGAACAAGAATCGTGGACTTTACCTCTTGCTGCGCTCTGAGGAATAATAGCTACTATCGTCCTAATCCTGGAACAATTTACCTCAGAAGTCCTGGTAGTTTCATTCCGAAGAGCAGCGAATCAAGCTGATGTAGTAAGTTATTTATTCTTTGTTGTAATCACGTGAATGATAGTGTGAATGATGAATGAAAGGCACAGACGCGCGCGTGCTGTTGTTTACAGCTGTACAGCGCGCATCTCACACTCGCATAAACACGATATGTTACAGACTAAATATGAATATTTAGACAAGATTTCATTGATTAGTTTTGGATGGATTATAAAGTTTTTACTGTAAAAACAGCCTACTGCCACATTAAATAAGCTTTTGTTCGCCAATTTCTGCTCATATGTTACCCTTGAAATACGTATACTTTTTACAAAGAAGTAAAAAGATAAGAATCTTGTACTTACCTCGTCTTGCTGCGCTGTGAGCAATAATACTATCGTAATAATCCTGGAAAAGTTACCTCAGAAGAAGTGCTGGTAACGTTAGATTCATTACTCATTTCAGGAGCACGGATTCAGCTGATGAAGTAAGTTATTTATTCGTAAATGCTTTGTTCTAATCGCGTTATTGAATAGTGTCCAATGTAGACTATATCAAACTAATGAATCCTTAACTTTGAAATATGAATGATAAAATCCAGGCTATAGGCCTACTTAAAAAAAAAAAAAGACAAGATAGATGTAAAAAAAAAGCTTAATATTATTGTTTTTTATTAGTGACACATTTGAGGAGAGGATATATTCAATAACTTTCTGAAAATACAGTATGAGAATTAACTGCATACTAGAAATGTTTACCTTGGAAATTATACAATTTGAATGTATAAAAAAATTGTGAAAAACTACCTTTTTTTCCTCTCTGAGAACTCTAATTCTGTAGAACGGTCCATATAGCCTATTTGAACAGGATTTGTTTCCAGGTATGACTATGTACTAAAAATGTGCTTTTGACTTTCATTTATATTTGGATTATATATATATATATATATATATATATATATATATATTAGTGCTGTCAAACGATTAAAATATTTAATCGCGATTAATCGCATTAATGTCATAGTTAACTCGCGATTAATCGCATTTAGTCGCACATTTTTATCTATTCTAAATGTCTCTTGATTTCTTTTTGTCCCATTATTTTTTCTCATTTTAATGCTCTTATCAACATGGAAAAGTGGATCGGCTTGCTTTGTGCAAATGTTTTTTATTGAAAACAATATTGGCATTTATACTGTTCAATTTCACACTAAAACATTCTCACTTGGAGCAAATAATCTCTCACACAATGTAACACTGTCCATCAATAAAAGGGTGAAAGAAATACTGACGAGGTCCTGATATTGACGAGGGGGCGGAGAATTCGCATCAGCTGTGTGTGTGTGTGTGTGTGTGTGTGCTTGGCCATCATCAAGTGGTATTTCAGACTGGACGTGCTGCGATGATGATAGCTCAGTTCACAACGACAAAACACACAGATCACTTTGGTCTTGTCAATGGAACCATTTGGCAACTTTTTAAAAGTAAACTTTCAATTCAGAATCTTATTGGCATCCATTTCGGCGTCTCGCGCTCGTCATCCACTCAAAACTGGACGTTTTGAACGTTCCTATAACATTCAGAAATAAAGTTTTTATAACTTAATGGGAACGTTATGAAAACGTTCTTATAACCTAAGATTGTTAGCTGGGGAAGAGGAGAGATTCGCGATTGCACTGACTGAACACGTTTTAAGTGCAGGCATTCTCTGAGCGAGCCCAGAGAAAATTCTTACAAGAGCAGCGTGTATCTGAGCGCGCGATGCGCGACTCGAGCAGAGAGATTCGCACTCGCGCATCCGGCTCGCAAGCCCAAACAAGTGTGTGCGGCGTGCCTGTTGTTTTGTTTCCGGTCTAGCTAGATCCGCTTGCGCTTTCAAAACGTCCTCGCGCGGCACAAGCCATTGAAATGAATGGGTTTCATAGCGCAGCGCCGCGCATGCCGCGTCCTGGTGCAAAAGCATGTAAAAAAAAACTACAAAGTTTGCTAGGCCAAAAAGACCGTTAATCGCGCGATAAAAAAATTAACGCCGTTAAAATGGGTTTGCGTTAACGCCGTTAATAACGCATTTAACTGACAGCCCTAATATATATATATATATATATATATATATATATATATATATATATATATATATATATATATATAATTTATTTATTTATTTATTTTTGTCCTCCATTCTTTCTTGTGTGACACACCTGAATGAAAGGCTCATTAGTATGCAGGCTCATTACTATGCAGGGTCTTTGTCTTCTCAGGTGTGAATCTCAGCAAGTCACGCCCCTGCGCATATTGCCTTTGGAAGCAAAAACTGTTTTAAAAAATTTAAATCAATGTATTGTTTTATGTGAATGATTAGGCAGGGTGATTTACAGATCATTTTGAAGCAAAAACACTAGGCAACTACATCCATTAGTCAAAAGTCTTGTGGACACATGTTAAGTATGTGTTTTGTGGCCTTATTTCAGAAACTTAAATTTTTAGTTTTTTGAATAACCATGCATAAACATTATTCCCTCAAAAATACAAATATGTACATAGATGTTGCTAGCATATTATGGTACCCCTATTTGTGCTACATAGAGTGTAATTACACCTTTGCCATCAATATGTTTATAAGCAACTGAAAAAAGCACAAATGTCAGGGCATGTCAAAACATCTCACGGACCTCAAAAACCCCTTAGACTCCAGAGGGTTAAAGACACATCTCTTTGCCCTAGCATACACATAATACATTATAGACTTCTATAATTCAATGTTAGGCTGCATAGATTAGGTCAGCCGGAACTGGGAACACTTCCCTTAAATCCTGATGTACTTGTTACAAATCCTGATGTAACGAGATCCTGAAGTAACTTCAGGATCAAATCCTGATGTAACTTCACTTAAATCCTGATGTACTTGTTGCCTTTGGATTGCTCAGTTGGGGATATTCAAATTAAATAACCAATCATTAATACCATTGATCAGCCCTACCAAACGTGGATGTCTTTTTTTCCAGTAATAAACATTGTTATGTTGTTTTGATTGATACTGTGAAGCTGCTTTGATACAATCTGTATTGTGAAAAGCGCTATATAAATATATTTGACTTGACTTGACATCATAAGAAGAATGGCATCTACGCTACTTTGAGTGTCTTTGTTTATCCCAAGGTTTTCCAGCAGCCTGCCGGATCCAGCCCATATCCAGATCTGACAAGGAGCTTTGCCTGGACCCGATGACAATGCAGTGCTGAAGTGCCACCTAGCCTCTCGCTATGGATCCCTTTCCCACTCTATAGATAAAGCGTTGTGAATTTCGTTTCGCGTACCTACCCCGAAGTGATAAAATAAAACAAAATTCTGTATCAAATTTATAGACAAGACAAGTAGTTTGTTCAGGCATGGTTTTGTAGGGAATTACAAACCTGCGCACATATATAAAAACGCACATAACTATAGAATCAATTCTTAATGCGCCTGGGTTCTCCCAAGGTTTTTTTTTTTTCCCATTGGGTCACCTGATAGAGTTTTAGTACACCATTTTTCACTTGATGGAGTTTTTCGGTTCCTTGCCACTGTTGCTCACTGTTTGGCTTGCTCAGTTGGGGATATTCAAATTAATTAACCAATCATTAATACCATTGATCAGTTCTACCAAACGTGGATGTTTTTCCACTTAGAAACGAACATTGTTATGTTGTTTTGATTGATACTGTGAAGCTGCTTTGATGCAATCTATATTGTGAAAAGCGCTATATAAATATACTTGACTTGACTTGACTATCACGTGTTTGGGCTTATAGCACGCTGAGGCAAGTTTTTGTGGACGGTTTATGTTCCCATTGCGGGAATATGACTGTCGCGGTGTTGAGATCGAGTCCCCATTACCGCGCCCCGCCTTACGGGTGCAGCGTGGGATGGGTGATAGGAGGATAGTGTTTGATGTCTCGCCCGGTAACCATTCCCTGTGGGCTCCTTACTCCTCCCTTCCACCGCAGCAGTTCGAGTCCCCTGTGGAGCGTGCTGGTCCATCTGTAATGGGTGGGTCAGTCGTTTCATCCAGGGCTCCCCCCCAGAGGACAGGAAGCCGATTGCAGCATCGGAGGGTGAGCTGGCCTCTGCAGATGATGACTCCGCTGCGTTATCTCCCTCTAGGAGTATAACGTTGCCCGAGCTGGATCCAGAATTTTCAGCTATGCTGAAACGGGCTGCCAAGGCTGCCAGGCTCGAGTGGAACTCTAAAGAAGAGAACCAACGTGTCCTGTTCAGTCTCGGTTGGATGATTGGTATCTCGGGGCGGGCCGTGCTGATTCTCAGGCCGCCGCCCCAGTACCCTTCTTTTCCGAAGTGCATGGAGAGCTTACTAGGTTGTGGAAGGCACCTTTTACTGCAAAAACTGACTGAGTGGTTCTTCCCCCCTCGCTACCCTTAACGGAGGAGCGGTGAAGGGTCATGAGACTATCCCTCCAGTGGGACGGTCTGTCGTGACACAGGTGCACCTCTGTCCGGCGGCCGCTGCTTTTGGGGGGATCCTCATCTCCCCCTAAGTCCTGTGAATTTTTGTCCGTTCCTACGGGCAGGACTTACAAAGCATGTGGGCAAGCCGCCTCCTCTTTGTGTGCCATGATGTTGCTACAGGTCTATCAGGTCAGGGCACTCATGGACATGCACAAGGGTAGACCAGACCGTGCACTCACAGTGGAGCACCGCACTGCATCCGACCTCACCCTCCGGGGCATGGGTGTCGTGGCGTGCGCGATCGGTCTGGCGATGTCCACATTAGTGGTTCAGGAGCGCTATTGTTGGCTCAGCCTGGTTGATATGGCGGATGCGGACAAGGTTCGGTTCCTGGTCTCCCCAATTTCCCAGGTTGGCCTGGTCGGTGACGCGACAGAGAACTGTACCCAATAGTTCTTTGCCGCCTAAGCGCAGACGGAGATCATCCGGCACATCCTGCACCGGTGGCCTGCTGCTGCCTTCACCCGCCGCCGGTGGCAGTTCCTTCACGTGGACTATTTGCATGTTAATCGCTCGTGCGCACATGGGTGTGGTCACAGAGGTAATGAGCAGGCACTTGAGAAACTGTACATCTCGTTACTTTCATACAGATTACTTAGAGAATATTTGTTTTTGATATGATTTACATCTAAAAAATAGACACTTCAAGCTTTCTAAAAACATCTCTCACATATGGGTGACAAGTATTCGCTTAGATACAGTTAATTTTCTGTCGCGTTTCAGAATGAACTTCACACTGAGACGGCAGAACCCGCATCATGTTTATTTTTTTATTTGACGAAAAGCAGAACATATTGTTTTTATTATAAGTTTATGTTATTTATTATGTACATAAATAAAAGTAGATATTTTTGAATGATGTATAAAAGTTATTTGAGTGTCTTTTGCACTGATAAGAAAAAAGCGAGGTGATCACGCCGACCCAAGGGGGTTAATGCTGTCCTCGGTCAATAACTGACCATACAAAATCACATTATATTTGTCTCAAACCATCTCAGTGTAACTGCTTCATTTTTTCATATTATATCAGATTACACTACATTATAATAAAGAATTGAACTGTTCTTGGTACACATCACATTAAAAAAAATTCTCAGGTAACCTAAAATGTTCTTCATTTAGTAACTTCTGAATTAACTGCATTGTTAATGTCCACCCAATAACGAAAAGCAAGAAAAAAAAGAGGGAACATTGTTGTGACCATTTTTGTCACAGTCTGGAGCCCTGCTAAAAGAAATTCAACATCAGAATGAAAGTGAACCATTTTGCCTGTACTCACACTCTCCATGAAACTGGGCTTGAATCCATCTGGTTGGCATCTCATGTCAAGGTGCTCTCTATGACGTATCATATCTTCCTCACGTCTACGTCTCTCTTCTTCATGCCTAAGCATATAAAACTCAAATTCAGTTAAACTGTACATGCTCAGATCGACCATCTGGTACACCAAAACGTGAATAATTCAACAAGAGTAAAGCACAAAACTTTGCTTAAAAAATAAACAATATGTTAGCAATGAAATATTACATCAGAACCATGGAAACATTTAAATTCATGCCAAATGAGAAAGGTACACAAGCCCATATTAGGGATGTCCCGATACAATTTTTTCAGAACCGATCCGATACCAACAATTCTGAGTATCGACCGATTCCGATACCAGCACAGTTTTTTTTTAATAAAGTAGACTTTCTATAACTCTGTGTGTTGAACTGATAATCACTCTTTTGCGTGTTAAACACAATCTACTTTATACAGACGTTACAAAGAAAAACAACAAATCAAAAGATGGTAAAGTTTGTAGACAAACTAAGTTGGCTTGGAAAAGCCTAGCCAGAAAGTTTGACAAAGTTTTAAACTGTTCTAGCATGGTTTGACATGATTTACCATATTTCTAGTATGGTTTACCACATTGCTAGCATGATTTAACATGTTTTAACATGACCATGGATGGTTGGATGGATCATCAAGATTAGTTAGAAAGAAAGAGAGATTGGAGATAGAAATACAGAAAGAAAGAAAAGAACGAACAATTAGTTCGAAGAAACAAAGAAAGAAAGATTAGTTAGAAAGAAAGAAAGATAGATTAGTTAGAAAGAAAGATGGATTAGTTAGAAAGAAAGAAAGATAGATTAGTTAGAAAGAGAGATTATTTAGAAAGAAAGAAAAGAAAGAAAGATTAGTTAGAAATAAAGAAAGATTCGTTTAAAGAAAAGTTAAAAAGAATTAAAGCTGCTAGCAGCATTTAGCGGTGTTCAAGCAGTTAAGGCAGTTAAGGCAGTTAAGCTCAAAAGCATCAAAAGACATTAAGGCTTATGTAGCAAGCATTGTTTTAGCATGATTTACTATGATATACCACATTTTATTGTGATTTTTCATGATTTACCATGTTCCAGTAAGATTTACCATAGTTTACCATGATATACCAAGTTTTAGTATGATTCACCATGATTTACCCTGTTGTAGCATGGTTTTAGACAATTCAACACATTCTAGTATCATTTAACATGATTCTAGCATGATTTACCATAGTTTACCATGATTTTTCTTAATTTACCTTGGTTTACCATGTTATAGGATGATTTACCATGATAAACCACATTCTAGAATGATTTACCAGGATTGTAGCATGATTTACCATGATACACCATGTAATAGAATTATTTACTATGATTTACCATGATACACCATGTAATAGTATTATTTACTATGATTTACCATGATTTACCACATTGCTAGCATTGATGTGAAGTGTCAATAGCAATGACGTGTTAAAATGACAACATATGATTGTCTTATAATAGTTAACATGGAAAAACTGTTTTGCTTTAGTGCAGAATACTGGTGAAAAACAAGTCTGTCAAAATGAAAGTGAGCCAATAAGTGGTCTTCTACTGCCCTCTGCTGGACATTATACTTATTGATAAAGTGTTTTCACAGGTGGTTTTGCACTCATATTTAACTTATATGCTTCACACAGACACAAACACACACACACACACACACACAAAGACAAATGTTGTAGTTGTTTTCAATGCTATTGGGATGTGTCATTATGAAAATATACTTTAATGGTCATAAGCATTTCACATAATAAGACTCAGAGTCAGACTCAGTAGTAATACTTTAATAGAGGTATTTTCACTAAATGTCAGTGTAAATGTTAAAATAGTGATTTTATAAAGTCTAAATAAGAATTATAGTATACTTTTAGTTAGTAGAATGACAAAATGACTATTTTAAACAGCAGGGGGCAGTATAATACCACTTATTGGCTTAATATGCCATTATGTTCATATCATTTTCACCTTTTCAACTGTTATAGAGGCATATTTTGTCCGATCTGTCTGAAAATTGTCGTGCTTATTTAGTTTCACATGTTTTAACTTGTTTTTAAGAAGATATGAGCATTCATTGAAGAGATATAGGCTTTCAGGGACACCTGGTCAAGGCTACGTATTGAAGTGTCACTATTATAGCCATCTAAATGAATAAGTTATATCTTTTCTGATAATTATTGATCTAGAGAGTCCAGAGAATTGTACTGCACTGGTTTTGAACATTATGATATAAATATTAATATGGTCATAGATGGAAAAGACCATTTACAGCCAATGCAGGCATTTTACCATAGAAAATCTATGGTTTTAAAGCTTTTTGACAGTTATAGCGCCACCTATTGTCCGATCTCCATGAAACTTTGCAAGCTTCTTCCCCATGGCATGGCACATATACTCAGCAATTTTTGTGAAGTTTTGAGTTTTTATGTATGATTTATAGGCTTTTGAGTGTATTTTGTCCCGCCCCTATTCTAAATAACCCTTTTACAGTCACTCAAAATGCAAAAGTTCAACTTTTTTTCGATAATTATTGATCTAGAGAGTCCAGAGAATTGTCCTAGACTGGTCTGGTTTTGATCGGGCAAAAAACCAGGGACTAGTTCGCAAAAGTAGGTTTTTAACATATTCGTGAATATTTAATGAACGATTTGATTGGCAGCAATGGTTCTAGAGGCAAAGTTGTTCAGCATGAGGAGATCTATCAAATGATATGCATTTTTTGGGGATGTGTGCAACACCACGTGATTAAAGAGCCATAAAACTCGTTAGCGCCAACTAGTGGCCGATTTCTTTCAAAACTCTTACAGACCTCTTGGGCCATGAGTCGAACATGCCCATCGAGTTTCGTTCCGATCGGCCTCCGTTAACCACGTCTCAGAGGGGCTCAAACTTCATTGGCCGATGGCGGCCATGTTTTTTGAGATACGCCAATATCCTTTTACACATACATGGTACCTTGGTCCAAGACACTGCATACCAAATTTCAAGTCAATCGGACTAACGGTCAGGTGGCCACACCCCCTTTTATGTTTTTTTAATGTTATAGCGCCACCTAGTGTCCGATCGTCGCGATTTTTTTACTGTGACCTCAGACTGAACTCATGCACATGTGTACCAAGTTTGGTGAACCTACCTCATTTACTTTTGGAGTTATAGCCATTTTAGAAAAATAGGCTCCTCCCACAACGTTTATTTTGCGCCCCCTAGCGACCGGAAATCGAAAATTCAACTTTTTTTCGATAATTATTGATATTCAGACTCCAGAGAACATTTCTGTACTGGTTTGGTTCCGATCGGGCGAAAACCCAGGGACTAGTTCGTAAAAGTAGTTTTTTGACTAAATTCAAAATGGCGGAAAATCCATCATGGCGGAAATGAAATCGGAGATATACGTTTTTTACGTCAGGTCTCTAGCTTTCCAATGATATAAGACACTTGAGTCTACGACTTACGGTCTAGGAGATATGAGCCGTTACGCGCAATTGATTGCTATAGCGCCACCTATGGGCCAATCGGGCTCATAATTTGATAACCTCTCCTCGATTTTTGTACTACCATCTGACAAAGTTTCAAGTCTCCAGCACTTACGGTTTGGGCTGCACGATGCGTTTTACAGGAGAATAATAATAATAATAATAATTAAAGCTGCAAGCAGCATTTATCGGTGTTCAAGCAATTAAGGCAGTTAAGGCCTTTAAGCTCAAAAGCATCAAAAGACATTACGTTTTATGTAGCAAGCATTTAACCACTGACATCATAGATGAAATAGACCATTTTTAGCATGATTTACCATGATATACCAAATTTAGTGTGGTTTTTCATGATTTACCATGTTCCAGTATGATTTACCATGAATATAGCATGATTTACCAAGTTCTAGCATGAATCATCATGATTTACCCTGTTCTACCATGATTTACCACAATTGAACACATTCTAGTATGATTTAATATGATTCTAGCATGATTTACCATGTCATAGGATGATTTACTATGTTATAGGATGATTTACCAGGATTGTAGCATGATTTACAATGATTCATCACATGATTCAAAATGATTCAAAACAAAATGTTTACTGCAAGTGTCCTTCAGGATTCACATTTCTCTATGAGCTAAATAGTCAGTAGTAATACTTCAATAGATGAATTTTGACTAAATGTGAGTATAAATGTTAAAAGAGTGATTTTATAAAGTCTAAATAAGAATTATAGTATAATATTAGTCAGTAACATGACAAATGACTATTTTAAACAGCAGGGGGCAGTATAATACTACTTATTGGCTTAATAAGCCATTATGCTCTTATCATTTTCATCTTTTTAACTGTTATAGAGGCAAATTTTCAACTTTTTTTGATAATTATTGATCTAGAGAGTCCAGAGAATTGTACTGCACTGGTTTTGAACATTATGATTTAAACATTATATGATAATAGATGGAAAAGACCATTTAGAGCCAATACAGGCAATTTACCATAGGAAATACATGGTTTTAAAGCTTTTTGACAGTTATAGCGCCACATATGGTCCGATCTCCATGAAACTTTGCATGCTTCTTCACCATGGTATGAGACATATGCACATCAATTTTTGTCAAGTTCTGAGTTTCCTTGTAGGATTTATAGGCTTTTGAGTGTGTTTTGACACGTCTAATTTCTAAACGCCCCTATTATACCCATGCGCAAAATGCAAAAGTTCAACTTTTTTTTGATAATTATTGATCTAGAGAGTCCATAGAATTGTCCTAGACTGGTCTGGTTCCGATCGGGCGAAAAACCAGGGACTAGTTCGCAAAAGTAGGTTTTTAACATATTCGTGAATATTTAATGAACGATTTGATTGACAGCAATGGTTCAAGAGGCAAAGTTGTTCAGCATGAGGAGATCTATCGACTGATATGCATTTTATGGGGATGTGTGCAACACCACGTGATTACAGAGCCGTAAAACTCGTTAGCGCCAACTAGTGGCCGATTTCTTTCAAAACTCTTACAGACCTCATGGGCCATGAGTCGAACATGCCCATTGAGTTTCGTTCCGATCGGCCTCCGTTAACCTTGTTTAAAAGGTGCACAAACTTCATTGGCTAATGGCGGCCATGTTTTTTGAGATATGCCAATATCCTTTTACACATACATGGCACCTTGGACCAAGACACTGCATACCAATTTTCAAGTCAATCGGACTAACGGTCAGGTGGCCACACCCCCTTTTATGGTTTTTTAATGTTATAGCGCCACCTAGTGTTCGATCGTCGCGATTTTTTTACTGTGACCTCAGATTGAACTCATGCACATATCTACCAAGTTTAGTCAAAGTACCTCATTTACTTCTGGAGTTATAGCCATTTTAGTAAAATAGGCTCCTCCCACAATGTTATTTTTGCACCCCCTAGCGACCGAAAATCGAAAATTCAACTTTTTTTGATAATTATTGATATTCAGTCTCCAGAGAACATTTCTACACTGGTTTGGTTCCGATCGGGCAAAAAACCAGGGACTAGTTCGCAAAAGTAGTTTTTTGACATAATTCAAAATGGCGGGAAAATTTGCATACCGGAAATAAAATCGGAGATATACGTTTTTTAAGTCAGGAGTCCATCTTTCCAATGATATAAGACACTTGAGTCTACGCCTTACGGTTTAGGAGTTATGGCCAGTTACGCGCAATTGATTGCTGTAGCGCCACCTATAGGCCAATCGGGGTCATACTCTCTGAACCTCTCCTCGATTTTTGTACTACCATCTGACAAAGTTTCAG
This sequence comes from Semotilus atromaculatus, assembly GCA_031834385.1. Classification (NCBI taxonomy): domain Eukaryota; kingdom Metazoa; phylum Chordata; class Actinopteri; order Cypriniformes; family Leuciscidae; genus Semotilus; species Semotilus atromaculatus. The sequence continues at coordinate 125,237 of JAULUF010000101.1, forward strand.
AGCTCCAGCACTTACGGTTTGGGCTGCACGATGCGTTTTACGGCAGAAGAATAATAATAATAAAAATCCTTCCAATTACAATAGGTTTTCAGCACTTCGTGCTTGAACACCTAATAATTAAAGCTGCTAGCAGCATTTAGCGGTGTTCAAGCAGTTAAGGCAGTTAAGGCAGTTAAGCTCAAAAGCATCAAAAGACATTAAGGCTTATGTAGCAAGCATTGTTTTAGCATGATTTACTATGATATACCACATTTTATTGTGATATTTCATGATTTACCATGTTCCAGTAAGATTTACCATAGTTTACCATGATATACCAAGTTCTAGTATGATTCACCATGATTTACCCTGTTGTAGCATGGTTTTGCACAATTCAACACATTCTAGTATCATTTAACATGATTCTAGCATGATTTACCATAGTTTACCATGATTTTTCTTAATTTACCTTGGTTTACCATGTTATAGGATGATTTACCATGATAAACCACATTCTTGAATGATTTACCAGGATTGTACCATGATTTACCATGATACACCATGTAAGAGAATTATTTACTATGATTTACCATTATACACCATGTAATAGTATTATTTACTATGATTTACCATGATTTACCACATTGCTAGCATTGATGTGAAGTGTCAATAGCAATGACGTGTTAAATTTACAAAATATGATTGTCTTATAGTTAACATGGAAAAATTGGTTTGCTTTAGTGCAGAATACTGGTGAAAAACAAGTCTGTCAAAATGAAAGTGAGCCAATAAGTGGTCTTCTACTGCCCTCTGCTGGACATTATACTTATTGATAAAGTGTTTTCACAGGTGGTTTTGCACTCATATTTAACTTATATGCTTCACACACACACAAACACACACACACACACACAAAGACAAATGTTGTAGTTGTTTTCAATGCTATTGGGATGTGTCATTATGAAAATATACTTTAATGGTCATAAGCATTTCACATAATAAGACTCAGAGTCAGACTCAGTAGTAATACTTTAATAGAGGTATTTTCACAAAATGTCAGTGTAAATGTTAAAATAGTGATTTTATAAAGTCTAAATAAGAATTATAGTATACTTTTAGTTAGTAGAATGACAAAATGACTATTTTAAACAGCAGGGGGCAGTATAATACCACTTATTGGCTTAATATGCCATTATGTTCATATCATTTTCACCTTTTTAACTGTTATAGAGGCATATTTTGTCCGATCTGTCTGAAAATTGTCGTGCTTATTTAGTTTCACGTGTTTTAACTTGTTTTTAAGAAGATATGAGCATTCATTGAAGAGATATAGGCTTTCAGGGACACCTGGTCAAGGCTACGTATTGAAGTGTCACTATTATAGCCATCTAAATAAATAAGTTATATCTTTTCTGATAATTATTGATCTAGAGAGTCCAGAGAATTGTACTGCACTGGTTTTGAACATTATGATATAAATATTAATATGATCATAGATGGAAAAGACCATTTACAGCCAATGCAGGCATTTTACCATAGAAAATCTATGGTTTTAAAGCTTTTTGACAGTTATAGCGCCACCTATTGTCCGATCTCCATGAAACTTTGTAAGCTTCTTCCCCATGGCATGGCACATATACTCAGCAATTTTTGTGAAGTTTTGAGTTTTTATGTATGATTTATAGGCTTTTGAGTGTATTTTGTCCCGCCCCTATTCTAAATAATCCTTTTACAGTCACTCAAAATGCAAAAGTTCAACTTTTTTTCGATAATTATTGATCTAGAGAGTCCAGAGAATTGTCCTAGACTGGTCTGGTTTTGATTGGGCAAAAAACCAGGGACTAGTTCGCAAAAGTAGGTTTTTAACATATTCGTGAATATTTAATGAACGATTTGATTGGCAGCAATGGTTCTAGAGGCAAAGTTGTTCAGCATGAGGAGATCTATCAAATGATATGCATTTTGTGGGGATGTGTGCAACACCACGTGATTAAAGAGCCATAAAACTCGTTAGCGCCAACTAGTGGCCGATTTCTTTCAAAACTCTTACAGACCTCTTGGGCCATGAGTCGAACATGCCCATCGAGTTTCGTTCCGATCGGCCTCCGTTAACCTCGTCTCAGAGGGGCTCAAACTTCATTGGCCGATGGCGGCCATGTTTTTTGAGATACGCCAATATCCTTTTACAAATACATGGTACCTTGGTCCAAGACACTGCATACCAAATTTCAAGTCAATCGGACTAACGGTCAGGTGGCCACACCCCCTTTTAGGTTTTTTTAATGTTATAGCGCCACCTAGTGTCCGATCGTCGCGATTTTTTTACTGTGACCTCAGACTGAACTCATGCACATGTGTACCAAGTTTGGTGAACCTACCTCATTTACTTTTGGAGTTATAGCCATTTTAGAAAAATAGGCTCCTCCCACAACGTTCATTTTGCGCCCCCTAGCGACCGGAAATCGAAATTTCAACTTTTTTTCGATAATTATTGATATTCAGACTCCAGAGAACATTTCTGCACTGGTTTGGTTCCAATCGGGTGAAAAACCAGGGACTAGTTCGCAAAAGTAGTTTTTCGACTAAATTCAAAATGGCGGAAAATCCATCATGGTGGAAATGAAATCGGAGATATACGTTTTTTACGTCAGGTCCCCAGCTTTCCAATGATATAAGACACTTGAGTCTACGACTTACGGTCTAGGAGTTATGAGCAGTTACGCGCAATTGATTGCTATAGCGCCACCTATGGGCCAATCGGGCTCATAATTTGATAACCTCTCCTCGATTTTTGTACTACCATCTGACAAAGTTTCAACGCTCCAGCACTTACGGTTTGGGCTGCACGATGCGTTTTACAGGAGAATAATAATAATAATTAAAGCTGCAAGCAGCATTTAGCGGTGTTCAAGCATTTAAAGCCTTTAGGCACATAAGCATTTAAGACATTAAGTTTTATTACAGCCAAAACAGGCAATTTACCATAGGAAATACATGGTTTCAAAGCTTTTTGACAGTTATAGCGCCACCTATGGTCCAATCTCCATAAAATGTTCCATGTTTGTTAATGATGTTATGTCACATATGCTCACCAATTTTTGTAAAGTTCTGAGTTTTTATTTCAGATTTATAGGCTTTTGAGTGTATTTTGTCACGCCCCTTTTCTAAATGACCCTGTTACAACCAGCCAAATGCAAAAGTTAAACTTTTTTTCGATAATTATTGATCTAGAGAGTCCAGAGAATTGCCCTAGACTGGTTTGGTTCTGATCGGGCAAAAAACCAGGGACTAGTTCGCAAAAGTAGGTTTTTAACATATTCATGAATATTTAATGAACGATTTAATTGACAGCAATGGTTCTAGAGGCAAAGTTGTTCAACCTGAGGAGATCTATCTAATGATATGCATTTTGTGGGGATGTATGCAACACCACGTGATTACAGAGCTGTAAAACTCGTTAGCGCCAACTAGTGGCCGATTTCTTTCAAAACTCTTACAGACCTCTTGGGCCACGAGTCGAACATGCCCATCGAGTTTCGTTCCGATCGGCCTCCGTTAACCTTGTTTCATAGGTGCTCAAACTTCATTGGCTGATGGCGGCCATGTTTTTTTAGATACGCCAATATCCTTTTACACATACATGGTACCTTGGTCCAAGATGCTGCATACAAAATTTCAAGTCAATCGGACTAACGGTCAGGTGGCCACACCCCCTTTTAAGTTTTTTTTACTGTTATAGCGCCACCATGTGGCCAATCGATGCAGTATTTTTACTGTGACCCCACACTGTCCTCATACACATGTCTGTTGAGTTTGGTGAAGATATCTCATTTACTTCTTGAGTTATAGCCATTTTAGTAAAATCGCCTAATTTCACAATGTTCATTTTGCGCCCCCTATCGACCTTGAATTGAAAATTCAATTTTTTTGAATTTTTGTCTAGAAATATGAGCAGCAAAATGATTATACACAATATACTTGCCATAAGCTGTAATTTACTTTTGTTTGTACAACATATACAAAATGAGTAGAGAAAGAAAAACTCAACATTTGCTGCATGCACACATTTTTTATTGCACTCTTTGACAACACTCGTTACTTTTGTCAGCTTTGCTGTAGATTATATTGCTGTTGTACACTAACAGATTCAAAGTCTGCTTTGATTGAAATATATTAAAATATTTCTTATTTAAAACAATCAAGCCACACAGTGTTGAACATGCAGAAGTTATTCAAAAATAAAAATGACAAAATAAAAATAAATAAAACCGAGCAATGGAGACTTGTAACAGATGAGACGCATCAAGGGCACGGTTACAGTTGAACAGCACCTTGCCAGTGGTGCAGCAAGTGGTCCTTCACAGTCCCTCAAACAAAGCGTCCAGGTCTGCAGCGTCTTCTCCCTCTATCTCAATGGCAGAATCTTCTGTTGCTTTGGGTGCCGCGTCTTCGACTGGTGTTGCTTTGGGTGGCGTGTCTTCCACTGGTACAGACAAACCTGAACTGCTGCTGGCAGTTTTGTCAGTAAAGGTGATTTGAGTGACAAACTGCCTCCTTGTTTGGATGGACATCTCGTCATATTTGATCAATCAAGTTAATCAAGTTCTCTCTGAATACTGGTATGTTATATGATGATGGTCTGTATACGACTGCCACAGTTGTGTTTAACTCTTGTACATTGCACATTAGATATTCAATGTTAGTACATAAACTTCTGGCATATATTCATGGAAGATTGAGACAAATCAAACAAACAGGAGATTACTCTGCATTTGGAAAAGTCTCTGTCATTGCAGTTGGAGATTTTTATCAGCTGCCTCCTGTGAAAGGAAAATCCCTTTACACCGAACTCTGACAAAATATGATTGTGTTATTATAGTAATTGTCATATAAGGGATTTTTTAGTGGCTAAATAAATGAATGCAAAAACACATGTGAAAAGACTATTAATAAGTATAATGTCCAGCAGAGGGCAGTAGAAGACCACTTATTGTCTCACTTTCATTTTGAACTACTTGGTTTCATCAGTATTATGCACTAAAGCAAACCAGTTTTTTCATGTTAACTCAATTATGCATGCTTACATACACACACACACACACACACTTTTGGGTTATATTATTGTGAAAATGTCTTTTAGTGGTCTATAAGCATTTCACATATTTCTTTGTGATATAATTATATTCAACTTTATAATAAATCCTTATTTATTATTATATTATTTATTATAAATATTATTTCCATCATAATAAATAGCTTTAAGCATTTGTTTGTTAGCCAATGCTGAAAACTGCTTAAAAAGATAAAAAATGTCTAATGCTGTTGCTCCCTCTCGTGGACAACAGCGGTATTACAATACAGTTGAAATGAATGACAGGATTTTTTTTATTTGTTTTACTTATATCTCGGGAACGAGAAAGCGAAAAAATCTGAAACTCAGACCTTAGATAGTGTTAGAGGAGCCCTGTTGAACAAGACCATCCCGGTGTTGCTGGGTTTTTGGAGCAGGGACTTGTGTCCGTTGAAATGTATATCTTTGTGGGCTTATATCTCGGGAATGCATGGGCCAAATCCCGTCATACTCAAATCGAAACTAGATGAGGACGGGGCCTTTCCAACAAGCTCTCCCACAAGTTTCTAGGTGGTCTAGATCGGGAGAAACACCCGTTCCAAATAGTGGTTCTCACAAATTAGCGATCCGCGGGGGGGTGCTCCCGAGTCCCGCGACGCTAGATTTCGATCAAGACCCCCGAGAGGACCTTACCATCAAAATTTGAGCGTGCAGTGACTTTCCGTTTTCGAGTTATGAGTGAATTTGTACTGAAGGGGCGTGGCCTAACGGTTTTACTTTCGTTTTAAAAAGTCGATGTGGATTTGAATGTAAATCAAAAAAATTGAACTATTCTCAATAAGCAAGTTCTCAATAGTAGATCTCCAATAGATGAATTTTGACAAAATGTGCGTGTAAATGTTAAAAAAGTGATTTTATAAAGTCTAAATAAGCATTATAGTATAATATTAGTAAGTAGCATGACAAAATGTCTATTTTAAACAGCAGGGGTCAGTATAATACCACTTATTGGCTTAATATGCAGCTTTCAGGGACACCTGTTCAAGGCTACGTATTGAAATGTCACTATTATAGCCATGCAAATTAATAAGTTATACCTTTTCTGATAATTATTGATCTAGAGAGTCCAGAGAATTGTACTGCACTGGTTTGAACATTGATTTTAACATATGCTCATAGATAAAAAAAAAAAAAAAAGACCACACACAGCCAATACAGGCAATTTACCATTGGAAATGCATGGTTTTAAAGCTTTTTAACAGTTATAGCGCCAGCTATGGTCCGATCTCCATGAAACTTTGCATGCTTCTTCCCCATGTTATGACACATATGCTCATCAATATTTGTGAAGTTCTGAGTTTTCCTTTAGGATGTATAGGCTTTTGAGTGTATTTTGACACACCCCTTTTCTAAATGACCCTGTTTCAGCCAGCCAAATGCAAAAGTTCAACTTTTTTTCGATAATTATTGATCTAGAGAGTCCAGAGAATTGTCCTGAACTGGTCTGATTTTGATCGGGCAAAAAACCAGGAACTAGTTCGCAAAAGTAGGTTTTTAATATATTCGTGAATATTTAATGAACGATTTGATTGACAGCAATAATTCTAGAGGCAAAGTTGTTCAGCATGAGGAGATCTATCTAATGATATGCATTTTGTGGGGATGTGTGCAACACCACGTGATAACAGAGCCATAAAACTCGTTAGCGCCAACTAGTGGCCGATTTCTTTCAAAACTCTTTCAGACCTCTTGGGCCACGAGTCGAACATGCCCATCGAGTTTCGTTCCGATCGGCTTCAGTTAACCTCGTCTCAGAGAGGCTCAAACTTCATTGGCCGATGGCGGCCATGTTTTTTGAGATACGCCAATATCCTTTTACACATACATGGGACCTTGGTCCAAGACACTGCATACCAAATTTCAAGTCAATCGGACTAACGGTCAGGTGGCCACACCCCCTTTTATGTTTTTTTAATGTTATAGCGCCACCTAATGTTCGATCGTCGCGATTTTTTTACTGTGACCTCAGATTGAACTCATGCACATGTGTTCCAAGTTTGGTGAACCTACCTCATTTACTTCTGGAGTTATAGCCATTTTAGAAAAATAGGCTCCTCCCACAACAATCATTTTGCGCCTCCTATCAACCGGAAATCGAAAATTCAACTTTTTTTCGATAATTATTGATATTCAGACTCCAGAGAACATTTCTGCACTGGTTTGGTTCCAATCGGGTGAAAAACCAGGGACTAGTTCGCAAAAGTAGTTTTTCGACTAAATTCAAAATGGCGGAAAATCCATCATGGCGGAAATGAAATCGGAGATATACGTTTTTTACGTCAGGCCCCCAGCTTTCCAATGATATAAGACACTTGAGTCTACGACTTACGGTCTAGGAGTTATGAGCAGTTACGCGCAATTGATTGCTATAGCGCCACCTATGGGCCAATCGGGCTCATAATTTGATAACCTCTCCTCGATTTTTGTACTACCATCTGACAAAGTTTCAACGCTCCAGCACTTACGGTTTGGGCTGCACGATGCGTTTTACAGGAGAATAATAATAATAATAATAATAATAATAATAATAATAAAAATCAGTACAAATACAATAGGTTTTCAGCACTTCGTGCTTGAACACCTAATAAAAATCAGCACAAATACAATAGGTTTTCAGAACTTCGTTCTTGAACACCTAATAATAATAATTAAAGCTGCAAAGCAGCATTTAGCGGTGTTCAAGCAGTTAAGGCCTTTAAGGCCGTTAAGCACAAAAGCATCAAAAGTCATTAAGTTTTATGTAGCAAGCATGATTTACCATGATATACTACATTTCAGTGTGATTTTTCATGATTTACCATGTTCCAGTATGATTTACCATGAATCTAACATGATTTTCCATAGTTTACCTTGATGTACCATGTTATAGGATGATTTACCATGATATAGCACATTCTAGAATGATTTACCAGGATTCTAGCATGATTTACCTTATTTACTATGATTTACCATGTTTCTGGCATTATTTACCATGATTTACCACGTTGATAGCAATTATGTGAAGCATCAGAACAATTGAAGTGATAAACTCTGACAAAATATGATTGTGTTATAATAGTAATTGTTTTATAAGTGATTTTATAGTGTCTATATGCATATGAATGCAAAAGCACATGTGAAAAGACTATTAGTAAGAAGAGTGGCCAGCAGAGGGCAGTAGAAGACCACTTATTGGCTCACTTTCATTTTAAACTACTTTGTTTCTCCAGTATAATAATTCTGCACTGAAGCAAACCATTTTTATCATGTTAACTCCATAATGCATGCTTACACACACACACACACACACACACACACACGTTTGGGATCTGTTATTGTGAAAAGCCATGTTCTAACACTGTTTACCATGATTTACCACATTGCTAGCATTGATGTGAAGTGTCAGTACAAATGAACTGATACACTCTGACAGAATATGAATGTGTTTTAATAGTGATTGTTATATAAGTGATTTTATAGTGTCTATATGCATATGAATGCAAAAGCACATGTGAAAAGACTATTAATAAGTAAAGTGGCCAGCAGAGGGCAGTAAAAGACCACTTATTGGCTTACTTTCATTTTAAACTACTTTGTTTCTCCAGTATGCTGCACTGAAGCAAACCATTTTTATCATGTTAACTCCATAATGCATTCTTACACACACACACACACACACACACACACACACACAGCATTTCACATATTTCTTTGCAATGTAATAATATATAACTAATTAAAGAAAATGCTTTAAGCATTTGTTTGCTTTAAGCCAATGCTGAAAGCTGATAAAAAGATTAAAAATGTCTAATGCTGCTGCTCCATCTAGTGTACAACAGTGCTATTACAGCCTACTTATACAATATGCCATGTTTTTCATATCATTTAATCTACACACACTCATTCTGTTGTAGATAGAGACATTTGGAACTTCAGGATCCAATGTGACTCAATTGTCACTTCAATAGATGATTTTTGACTAAATGTTTTTGTAAATGTTAAAATAGTGAATTTATAAAGTCTAAATATTAAGTATAGTTGAGTAGTGTGACAAAACGACTTTTTTTAAACAGCAGGGGGCAGTAAAATACCACTTATTGGCTTAATAGGCCATTATGTGCATATAATTTTCACCTTTTTAACTGTTATACAAGCATATTTTGTCCAATCTGTCCGAAAATTTTCATGATTATTTAGAGTCACGGCCCACATGTTCAGACTTGTTTTTAATACGATCTGAGCATTCATTGAAGAGATATAGGCTTTCGGGCACACTCGGTCAAGACTACACATTGAAGTGACCCTATTATAGCCATCCAAATGAATAAATTATACCTTTTCTGATAATTATTGATCTAGAGAGTCCAGAGAATTGTACTGCACTGGTTTTAAACATTATGATGTGAAAATTATACGATCATAGATGGAAAACACCATTTACAGCCAATACATGCAATTTACCATAGGAAATACATGGTTTTAAAGCTTTTTAACAGTTAAAGCGCCACCTATGGTCCGATCTCCATGAAACTGTGCATGCTTCTTCATCATGTTAGGACACATATGCACACCAATTTTTGTCAAGTTCTGACTTTTTATTTATGATTTATAGGCTTTTGAGTGTATTTTGCTACGCCCCTTTTCTTAATGACCCTATTATAGCCATACGAAAAATGCAAAAGTTCAACTTTTTTTTGATAATTATTGATCTAGAGAGTCCAGAGAATTGTCCTAGACTGGTCTGGTTTTGATCGGGCGAAAAACCAGGGACTAGTTCGCAAAAGTAGGTTTTTAACATATTCATGAATATTTAATGAACGATTTGATTGACAGCAATGGTTCTAGAGGCAAAGTTGTTCAGCATGAGGAGATCTATCATATGATATGCATTTTGTGGGGATTTGTGCAACACCACGTGATTACAGAGCCGTAAAACTCGTTAGCGCCAACTAGTGGCCGATTTCTTTCAAAACTCTTACAGACCTCTTAGGCCATGAGTCGAACATGCCCATCGAGTTTCGTTCCGATTGGCCTCCGTTAACCTCGTCTCAACTTCTTTGGTCGATGGCGGCCATGTTTTTTGAGATACGCCAATGTCCTCTTACACATACATGGGGCCTTGGACCAAGACACTGCATACCAATTTTCAGGTCAATCGGACTAACGGTCAGTCCTTTATAGGTTTTTTTCATGTTATAGCGCCACCTAGTGTTCGATCGTCGCGATTTTTTTACTGTAACCTCAGATTGAACTCACGCACATGTGTACCAAGTTTGGTGAAGCTATCTAATTTACTTTTGGAGTTATAGCCATTTTAGAAAAATAGGCTCCTCCCACAACGTTCATTTTGCGCCCCCTAGCGACCGGAAATCGAAAATTCAACTTTTTTTCGATAATTATTGATATTCAGACTCCAGAGAACATTTCTGCACTGGTTTGGTTCCGATCGGACAAAAAACCAGGGACTAGTTCGCAAAAGTCATTTTTCGACAAAATTCAAAATGGCGGAAAATCTATCATGACGGAAATTAAATCGGAGATATACGTTTTTTTCGTCAGGTGACCAGCTTTCCAGTGATATAAAACACTTGAGTCTACGACTTACGGTCTAGGAGTTATGAGCAGTTTCGCGCAATTGGTTGCTATAGCGCCACCTATGGGCCAATCGGGCTCATAATTTGATAACCTCTCCTCGATTTTTGTACTACCATATGGCAAAGTTTCAAGTCTCTAGCTCTTACGGTTTGGGCTGCACGATGCGTTTTACGGCAGAAGAATAATAATAATAATTAAAGCTGCAAAGCAGCATTTAGCGGTGTTCAAGCAGTTAAGGCCTTTAAGGCCGTTAAGCACAAAAGCATCAAAAGTCATTAAGTTTTATGTAGCAAGCATGATTTACCATGATATACTACATTTCAGTGTGATTTTTCATGATTTACCATGTTCCAGTATGATTTACCATGAATCTAACATGATTTTCCATAGTTTACCTTGATGTACCATGTTATAGGATGATTTACCATGATATAGCACATTCTAGAATGATTTACCAGGATTCTAGCATGATTTACCTTATTTACTATGATTTACCATGTTTCTGGCATTATTTACCATGATTTACCACATTGCCAGCATTGATGTGAAGTGTCAGTACAAATGAACTGATACACTCTGACAAAATATGATTGTGTTTTAATAGTGATTGTTATATAAGTGATTTTATATTGTCTATATGCATATGAATGCAAAAGCACATGTGAAAAGACTATTAATAAGTAAAGTGGCCAGCAGAGGGCAGTAAAAGACCACTTATTGGCTTACTTTCATTTTAAACTACTTTGTTTCTCCAGTATAATAATTCTGCACTGAAGCAAACCATTTTTATCATGTTAACTCCATAATGCATGCTTACACACACACACACACACACGTTTGGGATCTGTTATTGTGAAAAGCCATGTTCTAACACTGTTTACCATGATTTACCACATTGCTAGCATTGATGTGAAGTGTCAGTACAAATGAACTGATACACTCTGACAGAATATGAATGTGTTTTAATAGTGATTGTTATATAAGTGATTTTATAGTGTCTATATGCATATGAATGCAAAAGCACATGTGAAAAGACTATTAATAAGTAAAGTGGCCAGCAGAGGGCAGTAAAAGACCACTTATTGGCTTACTTTCATTTTAAACTACTTTGTTTCTCCAGTATGCTGCACTGAAGCAAACCTTTTTTATCATGTTAACTCCATAATGCATTCTTACACACACACACACACACACACAGCATTTCACATATTTCTTTGCAATGTAATAATATATAACTAATTAAAGAAAATGCTTTAAGCATTTGTTTGCTTTAAGCCAATGCTGAAAGCTGATAAAAAGATTAAAAATGTCTAATGCTGCTGCTCCATCTAGTGGACAACAGTGCTATTACAGCCTACTTATACAATATGCCATGTTTTTCATATCATTTAATCTACACACACTCATTCTGTTGTAGATAGAGACATTTGGAACTTCAGGATCCAATGTGACTCAATTGTCACTTCAATAGATGATTTTTGACTAAATGTTTTTGTAAATGTTAAAATAGTGAAATTATAAAGTCTAAATATTAAGTATAGTTGAGTAGTGTGACAAAATGACTTTTTTTAAACAGCAGGGGGCAGTAAAATACCACTTATTGGCTTAATAGGCCATTATGTGCATATAATTTTCACCTTTTTAACTGTTATACAAGCATATTTTGTCCAATCTGTCCGAAAATTTTCATGATTATTTAGAGTCACGGCCCACATGTTCAGACTTGTTTTTAATACGATCTGAGCATTCATTGAAGAGATATAGGCTTTCGGGCACATTCGGTCAAGACTACACATTGAAGTGACCCTATTATAGCCATCCAAATGAATAAATGATACCTTTTCTGATAATTATTGATCTAGAGAGTCCAGAGAATTGTACTGCACTGGTTTTAAACATTATGATGTGAAAATTATACGATCATAGATGGAAAAGACCATTTACAGCCAATACATGCAATTTACCATAGGAAATACATGGTTTTAAAGCTTTTTAACAGTTAAAGCGCCACCTATGGTCCGATCTCCATGAAACTTTGCATGCTTCTTCCCCATGGTATGGCACATATGCTCACCAATTTTTGTGAAGTTCTGAGTTTTTGTGTATGATTTATAGGCTTTTGAGTGTATTTTGTCCAGCCCCTAGTCTAAATAACCCTTTTACAGTCACTCAAAATGCAAAAGTTCAACTTTTTTTCAATAATTATTGATCTAGAGAGTCCAGAGAATTGTCCTAGACTGGTCTGATTTTGATCGGGCGAAAAACCAGGGACTAGTTCGCAAAAGTAGGTTTTTAACATATTCGTGAATATTTAATGAACGATTTGATTGACAGCAATGGTTCTAGAGGCAAAGTTGTTCAGCATGAGGAGATCTATCAAATGATATGCATTTTGTGGGAATGTGTGCAACACCACGTGATTAAAGAGCCATAAAACTCGTTAGCGCCAACTAGTGGCCGATTTCTTTCAAAACTCTTACAGACCTCTTGGGCCACGAGTCGAACATGCCCATCGAGTTTCGTTCCGATCGGCCTCCGTTAACCTCGTCTCAGAGATGCTCAAACTTCATTGGCCGATGGCGGCCATGTTTTTTGAGATACGCCAATATCCTTTTACACATACATGGGGCCTTGGTCCAAGACACTGCATACCAAATTTCAAGTCAATCGGACTAACGGTCAGGTGGCCACACCCCCTTTTATGTTTTTTTAATGTTATAGCGCCACCTAGTGTCCGATCGTCGCGATTTTTTTACTGTGACCTCAAATTGCACTCATGCACATGTGTACCAAGTTTGGTGAACCTACCTCATTTACTTCTGGAGTTATAGCCATTTTAGAAAAATAGGCTCCTCCCATAACGTTTATTTTGCGCCCCCTAGCGACCGGAAATAGAAAATTCAACTTTTTTTTGATAATTATTGATATTCAGACTCCAGAGAACATTTCTGCACTGGTTTGGTTCCGATCGGGCGAAAAACCAGGGACTAGTTCGCAAAAATCGTTTTTTGACAAAATTCAAAATGGCGGAAAATCTATCATGGCGGAAATGAAATCGGAGATATACGTTTTTTAAGTCAAGAGTCCAGCTTTCCAATGATATAAGACACTTGACTCTACGACTTACGGTCTAGGAGTTATGAGCACTTTCGCGTTTTTGTTGCTATAGCGCCACCTATGGGCCAATCGGGCTCATACTCTCTCAACCTCTCCTCGATTTCTGTGCTACCCTATGCCAAAATTTCAAGTCTCTAGCACGTACGGTTTGGGCTGCACGATGCGTTTTAGGGGAAAATAATAATAATAATAATAATAATAATAATAATAATAAAAATCAGTACAATTACAATAGGTTTTCAGCACTTCGTGCTTGAACACCTAATAATAATTAAAGCTGCAAAGCAGCATTTAGCGGTGTTCAAGCAGTTAAGGCCTTTAAGGCCGTTAAGCACAAAAGCATCAAAAGTCATTAAGTTTTATGTAGCAAGCATGATTTACCATGATATACTACATTTCAGTGTGATTTTTCATGATTTACCATGTTCCAGTATGATTTACCATGAATCTAACATGATTTTCCATAGTTTACCTTGATGTACCATGTTATAGGATGATGTACCATGATATAGCACATTCTAGAATGATTTACCAGGATTCTAGCATGATTTACCTTATTTACTATGATTTACCATGTTTCTGGCATTATTTACCATGATTTACCACGTTGATAGCAATTATGTGAAGCATCAGAACAATTGAAGTGATAAACTCTGACAAAATATGATTGTGTTAGAATAGTAATTGTTTTATAAGTGATTTTATAGTGTCTATATGCATATGAATGCAAAAGCACATGTGAAAAGACTATTAATAAGTAAAGTGGCCAGCAGAGGGCAGTAGAAGACCACTTATTGGCTCACTTTCATTTTAAACTACTTTGTTTCTCCAGTATAATAATTCTGCACTGAAGCAAACCATTTTTATCATGTTAACTCCATAATGCATGCTTACACACACACACACACACACACACACACACACGTTTGGGATCTGTTATTGTGAAAAGCCATGTTCTAACACTGTTTACCATGATTTACCACATTGCTAGCATTGATGTGAAGTGTCAGTACAAATGAACTGATACACTCTGACAGAATATGAATGTGTTTTAATAGTGATTGTTATATAAGTGATTTTATAGTGTCTATATGCATATGAATGCAAAAGCACATGTGAAAAGACTATTAATAAGTAAAGTGGCCAGCAGAGGGCAGTAAAAGACCACTTATTGGCTTACTTTCATTTTAAACTACTTTGTTTCTCCAGTATGCTGCACTGAAGCAAACCATTTTTATCATGTTAACTCCATAATGCATTCTTACACACACACACACACACACACACACACACAGCATTTCACATATTTCTTTGCAATGTAATAATATATAACTAATTAAAGAAAATGCTTTAAGCATTTGTTTGCTTTAAGCCAATGCTGAAAGCTGATAAAAAGATTAAAAATGTCTAATGCTGCTGCTCCATCTAGTGTACAACAGTGCTATTACAGCCTACTTATACAATATGCCATGTTTTTCATATCATTTAATCTACACACACTCATTCTGTTGTAGATAGAGACATTTGGAACTTCAGGATCCAATGTGACTCAATTGTCACTTCAATAGATGATTTTTGACTAAATGTTTTTGTAAATGTTAAAATAGTGAATTTATAAAGTCTAAATATTAAGTATAGTTGAGTAGTGTGACAAAACGACTTTTTTTAAACAGCAGGGGGCAGTAAAATACCACTTATTGGCTTAATAGGCCATTATGTGCATATAATTTTCACCTTTTTAACTGTTATACAAGCATATTTTGTCCAATCTGTCCGAAAATTTTCATGATTATTTAGAGTCACGGCCCACATGTTCAGACTTGTTTTTAATACGATCTGAGCATTCATTGAAGAGATATAGGCTTTCGGGCACACTCGGTCAAGACTACACATTGAAGTGACCCTATTATAGCCATCCAAATGAATAAATTATACCTTTTCTGATAATTATTGATCTAGAGAGTCCAGAGAATTGTACTGCACTGGTTTTAAACATTATGATGTGAAAATTATACGATCATAGATGGAAAACACCATTTACAGCCAATACATGCAATTTACCATAGGAAATACATGGTTTTAAAGCTTTTTAACAGTTAAAGCGCCACCTATGGTCCGATCTCCATGAAACTGTGCATGCTTCTTCATCATGTTAGGACACATATGCACACCAATTTTTGTCAAGTTCTGACTTTTTATTTATGATTTATAGGCTTTTGAGTGTATTTTGCTACGCCCCTTTTCTTAATGACCCTATTATAGCCATACGAAAAATGCAAAAGTTCAACTTTTTTTTGATAATTATTGATCTAGAGAGTCCAGAGAATTGTCCTAGACTGGTCTGGTTTTGATCGGGCGAAAAACCAGGGACTAGTTCGCAAAAGTAGGTTTTTAACATATTCATGAATATTTAATGAACGATTTGATTGACAGCAATGGTTCTAGAGGCAAAGTTGTTCAGCATGAGGAGATCTATCATATGATATGCATTTTGTGGGGATTTGTGCAACACCACGTGATTACAGAGCCGTAAAACTCGTTAGCGCCAACTAGTGGCCGATTTCTTTCAAAACTCTTACAGACCTCTTAGGCCATGAGTCGAACATGCCCATCGAGTTTCGTTCCGATTGGCCTCCGTTAACCTCGTCTCAACTTCTTTGGTCGATGGCGGCCATGTTTTTTGAGATACGCCAATGTCCTCTTACACATACATGGGGCCTTGGACCAAGACACTGCATACCAATTTTCAGGTCAATCGGACTAACGGTCAGTCCTTTATAGGTTTTTTTCATGTTATAGCGCCACCTAGTGTTCGATCGTCGCGATTTTTTTACTGTAACCTCAGATTGAACTCACGCACATTTGTACCAAGTTTGGTGAAGCTATCTAATTTCCTTCTCGAGTTATAGCCATTTTAGTAAAATAGGCTCCTCCCACAATGTTCATTTTGCGCCCCCTAGCGACCGAAAATCGAAAATTTAAATTTTTTTCGATAATTATTGACCTTCAGACTCCAAAGAACATTTCTGCACTGGTTTGGTTCCGATCGGACAAAAAACCAGGGACTAGTTCGCAAAAGTCATTTTTCGACAAAATTCAAAATGGCGGAAAATCTATCATGACGGAAATTAAATCGGAGATATACGTTTTTTTCGTCAGGTGACCAGCTTTCCAGTGATATAAAACACTTGAGTCTACGACTTACGGTCTAGGAGTTATGAGCAGTTTTGCGCAATTGGTTGCTATAGCGCCACCTATGGGCCAATCGGGCTCATAATTTGATAACCTCTCCTCGATTTTTGTACTATCATATGGCAAAGTTTCAAGTCTCTAGCTCTTACGGTTTGGGCTGCACGATGCGTTTTACGGCAGAAAAATAATAATAATAATAATAATTAAAGCTGCTAGCAGCATTTAGCGGTGTTCAAGCAGTTAAGGCAGTTAAGGCAGTTAAGCTCAAAAGCATCAAAAGACATTAAGGCTTATGTAGCAAGCATTGTTTTAGCATGATTTACTATGATATACCACATTATATTGTGATATTTCATGATTTACCATGTTCCAGTAAGATTTACCATAGTTTACCATGATATACCAAGTTCTAGTATGATTCACTATGATTTACCCTGTTGTAGCATGGTTTTGCACAATTCAACACATTCTAGTATCATTTAACATGATTCTAGCATGATTTACCATAGTTTACCATGATTTTTCTTAATTTACCTTGGTTTACCATGTTATAGGATGATTTACCATGATAAACCACATTCTAGAATGATTTACCAGGATTGTACCATGATTTACCAAGATACACCATGTAAGAGAATTATTTACTATGATTTACCATGATACACCATGTAATAGTATTATTTACTATGAGTTACCATGATTTACCACATTGCTAGCATTGATGTGAAGTGTCAATAGCAATGACGTGTTAAATTTACAAAATATGATTGTCTTATAGTTAACATGGAAAAATTGGTTTGCTTTAGTGCAGAATACTGGTGAAAAACAAGTCTGTCAAAATGAAAGTGAGCCAATAAGTGGTCTTCTACTGCCCTCTGCTGGACATTATACTTATTGATAAAGTGTTTTCACAGGTGGTTTTGCACTCATATTTAACTTATATGCTTCACACACACACAAACACACACACACACACACACACACACAAAGACAAATGTTGTAGTTGTTTTCAATGCTATTGGGATGTGTCATTATGAAAATATACTTTAATGGTCATAAGCATTTCACATAATAAGACTCAGAGTCAGACTCAGTAGTAATACTTTAATAGAGGTATTTTCACTAAATGTCAGTGTAAATGTTAAAATAGTGATTTTATAAAGTCTAAATAAGAATTATAGTATACTTTTAGTTAGTAGAATGACAAAATGACTATTTTAAACAGCAGGGGGCAGTATAATACCACTTATTGGCTTAATATGCCATTATGTTCATATCATTTTCACCTTTTTAACTGTTATAGAGGCATATTTTGTCCGATCTGTCTGAAAATTGTCGTGCTTATTTAGTTTCACATGTTTTAACTTGTTTTTAAGAAGATATGAGCATTCATTGAAGAGATATAGGCTTTCAGGGCTTTCAGTATTGAAGTGTTACTATTATAGCCATCTAAATGAATAAGTTATATCTTTTCTGATAATTATTGATCTAGAGAGTCCAGAGAATTGTACTGCACTGGTTTTGAACATTATGATATAAATATTAATATGATCATAGATGGAAAAGACCATTTACAGCCAATGCAGGCATTTTACCATAGAAAATCTATGGTTTTAGAGCTTTTTGACAGTTATAGCGCCACCTATTGTCCGATCTCCATGAAACTTTGTAAGCTTCTTCCCCATGGCATGGCACATATACTCAGCAATTTTTGTGAAGTTTTGAGTTTTCATGTATGATTTATAGGCTTTTGAGTGTATTTTGTCCCGCCCCTATTCTAAATAACCCTTTTACAGTCACTCAAAATGCAAAAGTTCAACTTTTTTTCGATAATTATTGATCTAGAGAGTCCAGAGAATTGTCCTAGACTGGTCTGGTTTTGATCGGGCAAAAAACCAGGGACTAGTTCGCAAAAGTAGGTTTTTAACATATTCGTGAATATTTAATGAACGATTTGATTGGCAGCAATGGTTCTAGAGGCAAAGTTGTTCATCATGAGGAGATCTATCAAATGATATGCATTTTGTGGGGATGTGTGCAACACCACGTGATTAAAGAGCCATAAAACTCGTTAGCGCCAACTAGTGGCCGATTTCTTTCAAAACTCTTACAGACCTCTTGGGCCATGAGTCGAACATGCCCATCGAGTTTCGTTCCGATCGGCCTCCGTTAACCTCGTCTCAGAGGGGCACAAACTTCATTGGCCAATGGCGGCCATGTTTTTTGAGATACGCCAATATCCTTTTACACATACATGGTACCTTGGACCAAGACACTGCATACCAAATTTCAAGTCAATCAGACTAACGGTCAGGTGGCCACACCCCCTTTTATGTTTTTTTAATATTATAGCGCCACCTAGTGTCCGATCGTCGCGATTTTTTTACTGTGACCTCAGACTGAACTCATGCACATGTGTACCAAGTTTGGTGAACCTACCTCATTTACTTTTGGAGTTATAGCCATTTTAGAAAAATAGGCTCCTCCCACAACGTTCATTTTGCGCCCCCTAGCGACCGGAAATCGAAATTTCAACTTTTTTTCGATAATTATTGATATTCAGACTCCAGAGAACATTTCTGCACTGGTTTGGTTCCGATCGGGCGAAAAACCAGGGACTAGTTCGCAAAAGTAGTTTTTCAACTAAATTCAAAATGGCGGAAAATTTATCATGGCGGAAATAAAATCGGAGATATACGTTTTTTACGTCACGCCCCCAGCTTTCCAATGATATAAGACACTTGAGTCTACGACTTACGGTCTAGGAGTTATGAGCAGTTACGCGCAATTGATTGCTATAGCGCCACCTATGGGCCAATCGGGCTCATAATTTGATAACCTCTCCTCGATTTTTGTACTACCATCTGACAAAGTTTCAAGTCTCTAGCACTTACGGTTTGGGCTGCACGATGCGTTTTACGGCAGAAGAAAAATAATAATAATAATAATAATAAAAATCAGTACAAATACAATAGGTTTTCAGCACTTCGTGCTTGAACACCTAATAATTAAAGCTGCAAGCAGCATTTAGCGGTGTTCAAGCATTTAAAGCCTTTAGGCACATAAGCATTTAAGACATTAAGTTTTATTACAGCCAAAACAGCCAATTTACCATAGGAAATACATGGTTTCAAAGCTTTTTGACAGTTATAGCGCCACCTATGGTCCAATCTCCCTAAAATGTTCCATGTTTGTTAATGATGTTATGTCACATATGCTCACCAATTTTTGTGAAGTTCTGAGTTTTTATGCATGATTTATAGGCTTTTGAGTGTATTTTGTCACGCCCCTTTTCTAAATGACCCTGTTACAGTGAACCAAAGGGCAAATTTAAACTTTTTTTCAATAATTATGGATCTAGAGAGTCCAGAGAATTGTCCTAGACTGGTCTGGTTCCGATCGGGCGAAAAACCAGGGACTAGTTCGCGAAAGTAGGTTTTGGACAAAATTGGACATAGCAGAACATTTTTCTGGCCTAAATCGATTTTGGAGATGTACATTTTGACCGCCTTGAGCCAAGGATCACAGTGGTGCAAAATGTTTGATTCTAAGTCAAACGGTCTAGGAGTTATGAGCAATTTAGTACTTTTGGTTGCTGTAGCGCCACCTATGGGCCAATCGGGCTCATTCTCTGATAGGTTCTTCCCACACTGAGGCCCTACCATCTGGCCAGGTTTCAAGTCTCTAGGCCTTACGGTTTGGGCTGCACGATGCGTTTTAGGGGATTTTTTTTTTTTTTCCAAATAGCAATTACAATAGGTTTTCAGCACTTCGTGCTTGAACACCTAAAAATCAGTACAAATACAATAGGTTTTCAGCACTTCGTGCTTGAACACCTAATTAAAGCTGCTAGCAGCATTTAGCGGTGTTCAAGCATTTAAGACAGTTAAGACAGTTAAGCTCAAATGCATCAAAATATATTAAGTTTTATGTAGCAAGCATTTAACCATTGACATCATAGATGGAATATACAATGTTTTATACCAAGTTCTAGTACGATTCACCATGATTGACCCTGTTCTTGCATGGTTTACCACAATTGAACACATTCTAGTATGATTTAATATTATTCTAGCATGATTTATCATAGTTACCATGATTTATCTATTCAACCTGTACATGCCCCCAATGAGCCAAATAATGAAAAAGAACCACAGCTATGCAGACGACACACAGCTCTACTTAGCCCTATCGCCTAACGACTACAGCCCCATTGACTCCCTGTGCCAATGCATTGATGAAGTAAACAATTGGATGTGCCAAAACTTTCTTCAGTTAAATAAAGACAAAATTGAAGTCATTGCGTTTGAAACAAAGATGAAGTTCTCAAGGTGAATGCATACCTTCACCGTAGGGGTCTAACAGCTAAAAATCAAGTCAGGAATCTTGGTGTGTCTCTAGAATCAGACCTTAGCTTCAGTAGTCATGTCAAAGCAATAACCAAATCAGCATATTATCATCTGAAAATATTGCAAAAAATAGATGCTTTGTTTCCAGTCAAGACTTAGATAAACTTGTGCATGCTTTCATCTCCAGCAGTGGATTATTGTAATGGACTCTTCACTGGCCTTCCCAAAAAGACCATCAGACAGTTGCAGCTCATACAGAACGCTGAGCAGAACCAGAACATATGAACACATCACACCAGTCATCAGGTCTTTACACTGGCTCCCAGTTACATTTAGGATTGATTTTAAAGTATTATTACTGGTATATAAATCATTCAATGGCCTAGGACCTCAAAATATTGCAGATATGCTCACTGAATATAAACCCAACAGATCACTCAGATGATTAGGATCACGTCAGCTAGAAATACCAAGGGTTCACTCTAAACAAGGAGAGTCTGCTTTAGACTACTTTGCCAGCCATGCTGGAACCAGCTTCCAAAAGAGATCAGATGTGCTACTCCAGAAGAGATCAGATGTGCTCCTACAGTAGAGATCAGATGTGCTCCTCCAGAAGAGATCAGATGTGTTCCTACAGTAGAGATCAGATGTGCTCCTACAGTAGAGATCAGATGTGCTCCTACAGTAGAGATCAGATGTGCTCCTCCAGAAGAGATCAGATGTGCTCCTCCAGAAGAGATCAGATGTGCTCCTACAGTAGTCACATTCACATCCAGACTCAAAACACTTCTGTTTAGCTGTGCATTTACTGAATGATCACTGTGCCACTGATCGTCCGACTGTTTGTTCTGTATTTTATTGAATTTTTTATTCTATACTGTTTTAATTATTCGTATTTCTGTTGATTATTTTAATTTCTTTATTCTAAACTGTTTTAATTATTCTTATTTCTTTTGATTATTTTTAAATGTTTCTACCGTGATTTACCATGATTTACCATGTTGCTAGCATCAGAACAAATGAAGTGATAAACTCTGTCAAAATATGATTGTCTTATAATAGTTAACATAGAAAAACTGGTTTGCTTTAGTGCAGAAAACTGGTGAAAAACAAGTCTGTCAAAATGAAAGTGAGCCAATAAGTGGTCTTCTACTGCCCTCTGCTGGACATTATACTTATTAATAAAGTGTTTTCACAGGTGCCTTTGCACACACACACACACACACACTTTCAGGTCATGCTATTGTGAAAATCTCTTTTAGTGGTCTATAAGCATTTCACGTATTTCTTTGTGATGTAATTATATTAAACTTTATAATAAATCATTATTTCATATTATATGATTTATTATAAATATTATTTCCATCATAATACATAGCTTTAAGCATTTGTTTGTTAGCCAATGCTGAAAACTGCTTAAAAAGATTAAAAATGTCTAATGCTGTTGCTCCCTCTCGTGGACAACAGCGGTATTACAATACAGTTGAAATGAATGACAGGATTTTTTTATTTGTTTTACTTATATCTCGGGAACGAGAAAGCGAAAAAATCTGAAACTCAGACCTTAGATAGTGTTAGAGGAGCCCTGTTGAACAAGACCATCCCGGTGTTGCTGGGTTTTTGGAGCAGGGACTTGTGTCCGTTGAAATGTATATCTTTGTGGGCTTATATCTCGGGAATGCATGGGCCAAATCGCACCATACTCGAATCGAAGCTAGATGAGGACGGGCCCTTTCCAACAAGCTATCGCACAAGGATCTACGTGGTCTAGATCGGGAGATACAGCCGTTCCAAATCGTGGTTCTCACAAATTAGCGATCCGCGGGGGGGTGCTCCCGAGTCCCGCGACGCTAGATTTCAATCAAGACCCCCGAGAGGACCTTACCATCAAAATTTGAGCATGCAGTGACTTTCCGTTTTCGAGTTATGAGTGAATTTGTACTGAAGGGGCGTGGCCTAACGGTTTTACTTTCGTTTTAAAAAGTCGATGTGGATTTGAATGTAATACTATTCTCAAATAAGCAAGTTCTCAATAGTAGATCTCCAATAGATGAATTTTGACAAAATGTGAGTGTAAATGTTAAAATAGTGATTTTATAAAGTCTAAATAAGCATTATAGTATAATATTAGTAAGTAGCATGACAAAATGTCTATTTTAAACAGCAGGGGTCAGTATAATACCACTTATTGGCTTAATATGCAGCTTTCAGGGACACCTGTTCAAGGCTACGTATTGAAATGTCACTATTATAGCCATGCAAATTAATAAGTTATACCTTTTCTGATAATTATTGATCTAGAGAGTCCAGAGAATTGTACTGCACTGGTTTGAACATTGATTTTAACATATGCTCATAGATGGAAAAAAAAAAGAGCACACACAGCCAATACAGGCAGTTTACCATTGGAAATGCATGGTTTTAAAGCTTTTTAACAGTTATAGCGCCAGCTATGGTCCGATCTCCATGAAACTTTGCATGCTTCTTCCCCATGTTATGACACATATGCTCATCAATATTTGTGAAGTTCTGAGTTTTCCTTTAGGATGTATAGGCTTTTGAGTGTATTTTGACACCCCCCTTGTCTAAATGACCCTGTTACAGCCAGCCAAATGCAAAAATTCAACTTTTTTTCGATAATTATTGATCTAGAGAGTCCAGAGAATTGTCCTAGACTGGTCTGATTTTGATCGGGCAAAAAACCAGGGACTAGTTCGCAAAAGTAGGTTTTTAACATATTCGTGCATATTTAATGAACGATTTAATTGACAGCAATGGTTCTAGAGGCAAAGTTGTTCAGCATGAGGAGATGTATCTAGTGATATGCATTTTGTGTGGATGTGTGCAACACCACGTGATTACAGAGCCGTAAAACTCGTTAGCGCCAACTAGTGGCCGATTTCTTTCAAAACTCTTACAGACCTCGTGGGCCACGAGTCAAACATGTCCATCGAGTTTCGTTCCGATCGGCCTCCGTTAACCTTGTTTCATAGGTGCTCAAATTCATTGGCCGATGGCGGCCATGTTTTTTGAGATACGCCAATATCCTTTTACACATACATGGTACCTTGGACCAAGACACTGCATACCAAATTTCAAGTCAATCGGACTAACGGTCAGGTGGCCACACCCCCTTTTATGTTTTTTTAATGTTATAGCGCCACCTAGTGTCCGATCGTCGCGATTTTTTTACTGTGACCTCAGACTGAACTCTTGCACATGTGTACCAAGTTTGGTGAACCTACCTCATTTACTTTTGGAGTTATAGCCATTTTAGAAAGATAGGCTCCTCCCACAACGTTCATTTTGCACCCCCTAGCGACCGGAAATCGAACTTTCAACTTTTTTTCGATAATTATTGATATTCAGACTCCAGAGAACATTTCTGCACTGGTTTGGTTCCGATCGGGCGAAAAACCAGGGACTAGTTCGCAAAAGTAGTTTTTCGACAAAATTCAAAATGGCGGAAAATCCATCATGGCGGAAATGAAATCGGAGATATACGTTTTTTACGTCAGGTCCCCAGCTTTCCAATGATATAAGACACTTGAGTCTACGCCTTACGGTCTAGGAGTTATGAGCAGTTACGCGCAATTGATCGCTATAGCGCCACCTATGGGCCAATCGGGCTCATAATTTGATAACCTCTCCTCGATTTTTGTACTACCATCTGACAAAGTTTCAAGTCTCCAGCCCTTACGGTTTGGGCTGCACGATGCGTTTTACGGCAGAAGAATAATAATAATAATAATAATAATAATTAAAGCTGCTAGCAGCATTTAGCGGTGTTCAAGCAGTTAAGGCAGTTAAGGCAGTTAAGCTCAAAAGCATCAAAAGACATTAAGGTTTATGTAGCAAGAATTGTTTTAGCATGATTTACCATAACATACAACATTTTAGTGTGATTTTTCATGATTACCACTAGAATACCACTTATTGGCTTAACATGCCATTATGTTCATTCAATTTTCACCTTTTCAACTGTTATATAGTATATAGTCATGTTCTGACTTGTTTTTAAGAAGATCTGAGCATTCGTTGAAGAGATAAAGGCTTTCAAGGACACTTGGTCAGTGCTACATTTTCTAAATGACCATATTATAGCCATCTAAATGCAGAAGTTCAACTTTTCTTCATAATTATTGATCTAGAGAGTCCAGAGAATTGTACTGGACTGGTTTTGAACATTATGATTTGAACATTATATGAGCATCGATGCAAAACACCATTTACAGCCAATACAGGCAATTTACCATAGGAAATCTATGGTTTTAAAGCGTTTTGACAGTTATAGCGCCACCTATGGTCCGATCTCCATGAAACTTTGCATGCTTCTTCCCCATGATATGCCACATATGCTCACCAATTTTTGTGAAGTTCTGAGTTTTTATGCATGATTTATAGGCTTTTGAGTGTATTTTGTCCCGCCCCTATTCTAAATAACCCTTTTACAGTCACTCAAAATGCAAAAGTTCAATTTTTTTTCGATAATTATTGATCTAGAGAGTCCAGAGAATTGTCCTAGACTGGTCTGGTTTTGATCGGGCAAAAAACCAGGGACTAGTTCGCAAAAGTAGGTTTTTAACATATTCGTGAATATTTAATGAACGATTTAATTGACAGCAATGGTTCTAGAGGCAAAGTTGTTCAGCATGAGGAGATCTATCAAATGATATGCATTTTGTTGGGATGTGTGCAACACCACGTGATTAAAGAGCCATAAAACTCGTTAGCGCCAACTAGTGGCCGATTTCTTTCAAAACTCTTACAGACCTCTTGGGCCATGAGTCGAACATGCCCATCGAGTTTCGTTCCGATCGGCCTCCGTTAACCTCGTCTCAGAGGGGCTCAAACTTCATTGGCCGATGGCGGCCATGTTTTTTGAGATACGCCAATATCCTTTTACACATACATGGTACCTTGGTCCAAGACACTGCATACCAAATTTCAAGTCAATCGGACTAACGGTCAGGTGGCCACACCCCCTTTTATGTTTTTTAATGTTATAGCGCCACCTAGTGTCCGATCGTCGCGATTTTTTTACTGTGACCTCAGACTGAACTCATGCACATGTGTACCAAGTTTGGTGAACCTACCTCATTTACTTTTGGAGTTATAGCCATTTTAGAAAAATAGGCTCCTCCCACAACGTTCATTTTGCGCCCCCTAGCGACCGGAAATCGAAAATTCAACTTTTTTTCGATAATTATTGATATTCAGACTCCAGAGAACATTTCTGCACTGGTTTGGTTCCGATCGGGCGAAAAACCAGGGACTAGTTCGCAAAAGTAGTTTTTCGACTAAATTCAAAATGGCGGAAAATCCATCATGGCGGAAATGAAATCGGAGATATACGTTTTTTACGTCAGGCCCCCAGCTTTCCAATGATATAAGAAACTTGAGTCTACGACTTACGGTCTAGGAGTTATGAGCAGTTACGCGCAATTGATTGCTATAGCGCCACCTATGGGCCAATCGGGCTCATAATTTGATAACCTCTCCTCGATTTTTGTACTACCATCTGACAAAGTTTCAAGTCTCTAGCACTTACGGTTTGGGCTGCACGATGCGTTTTACGGCAGAAGAAAAATAATAATAATAATAATAATAAAAATCAGTACAAATACAATAGGTTTTCAGCACTTCGTGCTTGAACACCTAATAATAAAAATCAGTACAAATACAATAGGTTTTCAGCACTTCGTGCTTGAACACCTAATAAAAATCAGTACAAATACAATAGGTTTTCAGCACTTCGTGCTTGAACACCTAATAATAATAAAAATCAGTACAAATACAATAGGTTTTCAGCACTTCGTGCTTGAACACCTAATAAAAATCAGTACAAATACAATAGGTTTTCAGCACTTCGTGCTTGAACACCTAAAAATCAGTACAAATACAAACAATAGGTTTTCAGCACTTCGTGCTTGAACACCTAATAATAAAAATCAGTACAATTACAATAGGTTTTCAGCACTTCGTGCTTGAACACCTAAAAATCAGTACAAATACAATAGGTTTTCAGCACTTCGTGCTTGAACACCTAAAAATCAGTACAAATACAATAGGTTTTCAGCACTTCGTGCTTGAACACCTAATAATAATAATAAAAATCAGTACAAATACAATAGGTTTTCAGCACTTCGTGCTTGAACACCTAAAAATCAGTACAAATACAATAGGTTTTCAGCACTTCGTGCTTGAACACCTAATAATAATAATAATAATAAAAATCAGTACAAATACAATAGGTTTTCAGCACTTCGTGCTTGAACACCTAATAATAAAAATCAGTACAAATACAATAGGTTTTCAGCACTTCGTGCTTGAACACCTAATAATAAAAATCAGTACAAATACAATAGGTTTTCAGCACTTCGTGCTTGAACACCTAAAAATCAGTACAATTACAATAGGTTTTCAGCACTTCGTGCTTGAACACCTAATAATAAAAATCAGTACAATTACAATAGGTTTTCAGCACTTCGTGCTTGAACACCTAATAATAAAAATCAGCACAAATACAATAGGTTTTCAGAACTTCGTTCTTGAACACCTAATAAAAATCAGTACAAATACAATAGGTTTTCAGCACTTCGTGCTTGAACACCTAATAATAATAATAAAAATCAGTACAAATACAATAGGTTTTCAGCACTTCGTGCTTGAACACCTAATAAAAATCAGTACAAATACAATAGGTTTTCAGCACTTCGTGCTTGAACACCTAATAAAAATCAGTACAAATACAATAGGTTTTCAGCACTTCGTGCTTGAACACCTAATTAAAGCTGCAAGCAGCATTTAGCGGTGTTCAAGCATTTAAAGCCTTTAGGCACATAAGCATTTAAGACATTAAGTTTTATTACAGCCAAAACAGCCAATTTACCATAGGAAATACATGGTTTCAAAGCTTTTTGACAGTTATAGCACCACCTATGGTCCAATCTCCATAAAATGTTCCATGTTTGTTAATGATGTTATGTCACATATGCTCACCAATTTTTGTGAAGTTCTGAGTTTTTATTTCAGATTTATAGGCTTTTGAGTGTATTTTGTCACACCCCTTTTCTAAATGACCCTGTTACAACCAGCCAAATGCAAAAGTTCAACTTTTTTTCGATAATTATTGATCTAGAGAGTCCAGAGAATTGCCCTAGACTGGTTTGGTTCTGATCGGGCAAAAAACCAGGGACTAGTTTGCAAAAGTAGGTTTTTAACATATTCATAAATATTTAATGAACGATTTAATTGACAGCAATGGAACTAGAGGCAAAGTTGTTCAACATGAGGAGATCTATCTAATGATATGCATTTTGTGGGGATGTATGCAACACCACGTGATTACAGAGCTGTAAAACTCGTTAGCGCCAACTAGTGGCCAATTTCTTTCAAAACTCTTACAGACCTCTTGGGCCACGAGTCGAACATGCCCATCGAGTTTCGTTCCGATCGGCCTCTGTTAACCTTGTTTCATAGGTGCTCAAACTTCATTGGCTGATGGCGGCCATGTTTTTTTAGATACGCCAATATCCTTTTACACATACATGGTACCTTGGTCCAAGACACTGCATACCAAATTTCAAGTCAATCGGACCAACAGTCAGGTGGCCACACCCCCTTTTATGTTTTTTTAATGTTATAGCGCCACCTATGGTCCAATCTCCATAAAATGTTCCATGTTTGTTAATGATGTTATGTCACATATGCTCACCAATTTTTGTGAAGTTCTGAGTTTTTATTTCAGATTTATAGGCTTTTGAGTGTATTTTGTCACGCCCCTTTTCTAAATGACCCTGTTACAACCAGCCAAATGCAAAAAAATGTTGGTTTCACGGGTTTTACCGCATCTGAACCAATTCCAAATGGTAATGATACAGTATACCGCTAGAGGGCGCCTCCTATGCTAAACGCGCTTAGTCGGATCTGCTTCATTACAGTCAACGATGAAGAGAGAGAACCATGAGCGGTAAAAAAAGAAAACTGAATCAAGAGAATCGTACTTTTCAGACGAGATGGGAAACAGATTATCTGTTTACAGAATTCAAAGGTAGACCTATGTGTTTAGTGTGTTTGGAAACAAGATCAGTATTTAAAGATTTCAACTTAAGTCGTCATTACAATACCACACACAGGGACAAATATGGAAAGTACACCGGAGCTGCTAGGGCCGCTGTTATAGCTGACCTGAAAAGAAAGCTCAATCAACAACAGAGTATTTTTACCAGAATTACATCCACACAGGAGTCTGCCCTCAAGGCGTCTTACTCTGTGGCACTGGAGCTTGCTAAAGCCAAGAAGCCCTTGTCAGATGGTGAAATGGTGAAGAGGTGTGCAATGGAAATGGCCACATCATTTGGAGACGAGGATATGGCTAAAAACTTTGAAACTGTCTCCTTGTCCCGTCGCACAGTGACACGCAGAATTTTTGACATCCATAATCACGTCGATGGCAAATTGAAACAAGTCATGCACGACTGCAAATACTTCTCATTGGCGTTAGATGAGAGCACAGATGTGACGGATATTAGCCAGCTACTGATTTTCACTAGAACGATTGACAGTTCATTTGTTGTACACGAAGAACTTTTAAAATTGGTGTCGTTGCACAACACTACTAAAGGGACGGATATTTTCAACGCCGTTAACTGTGTTGTGAATGAGTATGGTGGCTTTGACAAGCTGTCAGCCGTCGTTACTGATGGCGCACCTGCGATGCAAGGAAAACACAATGGTTTCGTCGGGCTCCTCCAACAGAGCGGGGTGGACTGTCCTATACTGCACTGCATCATCCATCAGGTGAGATGTTTTTATCTTCAGCTCACTTTTTATGATTATGAATATGGGCGGCCTTATGAGATTAATATGACAGGGTATGTGTCGATTTTAGCGCTGAACCTATCTTTATTTTAATTCTACAGGAGGCTCTCTGTGCCAAAACACTTAACTTCAGTCACGTTATGGATCTGGTGACTAAAGTTACAAATCTCATCCGAGGAGGGAATAGGTCTCTCAGTCACAGGAAGTTTGTAGCTTTTTTGGATGAAGTGAGCGCGGCGTATGGGGATTTACAAATGCACACCGAGATTAGATGGATGAGCCGAGGAAAGTGTCTGGAGCGTTTTTTTGCGTTGCGCACCGAAATTCCTGTGTTTTTGGAGGACAGTGTTCGAGGCGATACAAGTGCCTACACCCGAAGACTCAGAGACACAGAGTTTCTTTGCGATATGGCCTTTCTTACGGACGTTACACCTCAATCACCTGAACACACAGTTACAGGGGCGAGGCCAAACTGTATCCGACCTTTACGCACACATGAATGCATTTCGGCGTAAATTAGAGCTTTTCAAAGAAGGATTTTCATCCGATCGTCAAAATTTTGCACACTTTCCCGCTTGTGAAGAGATGCGGAGAGATGTCCCTGAATGCGATAACATTTTTCACAAATACAGAGCCGACATCGAAATACTGCAGCAGCAGTTTAAGTGCCGCTTCCATGATTTCCATGCCATGCAGCCACGAATAGCGTTATTCACTGACCCCCTCTCTGCTGCTGTCAGCGAGCAACCCTCCGAGTTGCAGCTTGAACTCTGCGAAATTCAGTCAGACCCGTTTTTTCAAGCAAAGCGCAGTGAGAGGGGAGTTTCATTTTGGAGGTTACTACCAGAGTCCCGCTTTCCACTTCTCAGGGATTTTGCACTGTCAATGGCCAGCATGTTTGGGAGCACGTACATTTGCGAGAGCAGCTTCTCCACAATGAAACATATCAAGTCGAAAGAGAGAAACAGGATCAGCGATGACGTTCTGTTTCAGCTCATGAGGATTGGCTGCACTAACATTGACATTGACATCCAGTCTATTGTACGCCAGCAGGAGAAACCACAAGTATCTCATTAACTTTAAACGTTTCCCCCCTGTAGGTGAGCTATAGCCTATGGTGGAAAGTATGCTTCACTTAATACTTTTTTAGTGTTGTGCCATCATTGAATGTTTTTTTTTTTGAGAGCCCACAACGTTTGCACTGGAATAATAATAAAACAAATAGAAATAAGTTTTTGCTACTCAGTAAAGTGTTTTATTTAAAAGTTCATTAATGAATAGAAGCTGGAAAAAATAATTGAGTATGGAAATGCAGGTTGGTTCACTAAACATTACAGTGTAATACAGACATACATATGTTTTGTTCTTCTAAAATGGTAACTCTAATTTTCCAATATCCCATTAAGTATTTTCACTTAATAGGCTACTTTTCAGTTTTGTGCCATCATTAAATGTTTTTTGAGAGCCCAACATGTTTGCACTGGAATAATAATAAAAAATGTTTGCCACAGTAATGTGTTTTTGTTTGTTTATGTTAAAAGTTCACTCATGAAAAGAAGCAGAAAAAAATTATTGAATATGGACATGCAGGTTGATTCACTAAGCAGAGTCTGTAATACAGACATACATACGTATGTTTTCTTCTAAAATAGTACCTCTAATTTTCCAATGTCCCATTGGTGGAAGTGCATGGTCACATTTGGCCCTCTGATAGTGACGATAAAATATTTGTGGCCCTCACTATCATCAAAGTTGCCCATCCCTGATCTAGAGAGTCCAGAGAATTGCCCTAGACTGGTTTGGTTCTGATCGGGCAAAAAAACAGGGACTAGTTCGCAAAAGTAGGTTTTTAACATATTCATGAATATTTAATGAACGATTTAATTGACAGCAATGGTTCTAGAGGCAAAGTTGTTCAACATGAGGAGATCTATCTAATGATATGCATTTTGTGGGGATGTATGCAACACCACGTGATTACAGAGCTCTAAAACTCGTTAGCGCCAACTAGTGGCCAATTTCTTTCAAAACTCTTACAGACCTCTTGGGCCACGAGTCGAACATGCCCATCGAGTTTCGTTCCGATCGGCCTCTGTTAACCTTGTTTCATAGGTGCTCAAACTTCATTGGCTGATGGCGGCCATGTTTTTTTAGATACGCCAATATCCTTTTACACATACATGGTACCTTGGTCCAAGACACTGCATACCAAATTTCAAGTCAATCGGACCAATGGTCAGGTGGCCACACCCCCTTTTATGTTTTTTTAATGTTATAGCGCCACCTATGGTCCGATCTCCATGAAACTTTGCATGCTTCTTCACCATGTTACTACACATGTGCTCAACAATTTTTGTGAAGTTCTGAGTTTTTATTCATGATTTATAGGCTTTTGAGTGTATTTTGACACGCCCCCTTTTCTAAATGACCCTGTTACAGTGAACCAAAGGGCAAATTTAAACTTTTTTTCGATAATTATTGATCTAGAGAGTCCAGAGAATTGTCCTAGACTGGTCTGGTTCCGATCGGGCGAAAAACCAGGGACTAGTTCGCGAAAGTAGGTTTTGGACAAAATTGGACATAGCAGAAAATTTTTTCTGGCCTAAATCGATTTTGGTGATATACATTTTGACCGCCTTGAGCCAAGGATCACAGTGGTGCAAAAAGCTTGATTCTAAGTCAAACGGTCTAGGAGTTATGAGCAATTTAGTACTTTTGGTTGCTGTAGCGCCACCTATGGGCCAATCGGGCTCATTCTCTGATAGGTTCTTCCCACACTGAGGCCCTACCATCTGGCCAGGTTTCAAGTCTCTAGGCCTTACGGTTTGGGCTGCACGATGCGTTTTAGGGGATTTTTTTTTTTCCAAATAGCAATTACAATAGGTTTTCAGCACTTCGTGCTTGAACACCTAATAATAGGCGACCTTTTTGCCCGTTATAGCGCCACCTATGGTCCGATCTCCATGAAACTTTGCATGCTTCTTCACCATGTTACTACACATGTGCTCATCAATTTTTGTGAAGTTCTGAGTTTTTATGCATGATTTATAGGCTTTTGAGTGTATTTTGACACGCCCCCTTTTCTAAATGACCCTGTTACAGTGAACCAAAGGGCAAATTTCAACTTTTTTTCGATAATTATTGATCTAGAGAGTCCAGAGAATTGTCCTAGACTGGTCTGGTTCCGATCGGGCGAAAAACCAGGGACTAGTTCGCGAAAGTAGGTTTTGGACAAAATTGGACATAGCAGAACATTTTTCTGGCCTAAACCGATTTTGGAGATGTACATTTTGACCGCCTTGAGCCAAGGATCACAGTGGTGCAAAAAGCTTGATTCTAAGTCAAACGGTCTAGGAGTTATGAGCAATTTAGTACTTTTGGTTGCTGTAGCGCCACCTATGGGCCAATTGGGCTCATTCTCTGATAGGTTCTTCCCAAATTGAGGCCCTACCATCTGGCCAGGTTTCAAGTCTCTAGGCCTTACGGTTTGGGCTGCACGATGCGTTTTAGGGGATTTTTTTTTTTTTTTCAAATAGCAATTACAATAGGTTTTCAGCACTTCGTGCTTGAACACCTAATAATAATAAAAATCAGTACAATTACAATAGGTTTTCAGCACTTCGTGCTTGAACACCTAAAAATCAGCACAATTACAATAGGTTTTCAGCACTTCGTGCTTGAACACCTAATAAAAATCCTTCCAATTACAATAGGTTTTCAGCACTTCGTGCTTGAACACCTAATAAAAATCAGTACAAATACAATAGGTTTTCAGGACTTCGTGCTTGAACACCTAAAAATCAGTACAAATACAATAGGTTTTCAGCACTTCGTGCTTGAACACCTAAAAATCAGTACAATTACAATAGGTTTTCAGCACTTCGTGCTTGAACACCTAATAATAAAAATCAGTACAATTACAATAGGTTTTCAGCACTTCGTGCTTGAACACCTAATAATAATAATAAAAATCAGCACAAATACAATAGGTTTTCAGCACTTCGTGCTTGAACACCTAAAAACCAGGGCAATCACAATAGGTTTTCAGCACTTCGTGCTTGAACACCTAAAAATCAGTACAATTACAATAGGTTTTCAGCACTTCGTGCTTGAACACCTAATAATAATAATAATAAAAAAAATCAGCACAAATACAATAGGTTTTCAGCACTTCGTGCTTGAACACCTAATAAAAATCAGCACAAATACAATAGGTTTTCAGCACTTCGTGCTTGAACACCTAATTAAAGCTGCTAGCAGCATTTAGCGGTGTTCAAGCAGTTAAGGCCTTTAAGGCAGTTAAGCTCAAAAGCATCAAAAGACATTAAGGCTTATGTAGCAAGCATTGTTTTAGCATGATTTACTATGATATACCACATTTTATTGTGATTTTTCATGATTTACCATGTTCCAGTAAGATTTACCATAGTTTACCATGATATACCAAGTTCCAGTATGATTCACCATGATTTACCCTGTTGTAGCATGGTTTTGCACAATTCAACACATTCTAGTATCATTTAACATGATTCTAGCATGATTTACCATAGTTTACCATAATTTTTCTTAATTTACCTTGGTTTACCATGTTATAGGATGATTTACCATGATAAACCACATTCTAGAATGATTTACCAGGATTGTACCATGATTTACCATGATACACCATGTAATAGAATTATTTACTATGATTTTCCTTGATACACCATTTAATAGTATTATTTACTATGATTTACCATGATTTACCACATTGCTAGCATTGATGTGAAGTGGCAATAGCAATGACGTGTTAAATTGACAACATATGATTGTCTTATAATAGTTAACATGGAAAAACTGGTTTGATTTAGTGCAGAATACTGGTGAAAAACAAGTCTGTCAAAATGAAAGTGAGCCAATAAGTGGTCTTCTACTGCCCTCTGCTGGACATTATACTTATTGATAAAGTGTTTTCACAGGTGGTTTTGCACTCATATTTAACTTATATGCTTCACACACACACACACACACACACACACACGCACACACAAAGACAAATGTTGTAGTTGTTTTCAATGCTATTGGGATGTGTCATTATGAAAATATACTTTAATGGTCATAAGCATTTCACATAATGTATTTGTAAACTATTAATCAGATTATTCAGCATTTATTCAGAAACCTAGGACTACACACACATTCTGTTGTAGATACAGACATTTGAACTATGTGATGGAAAAACTAAATGTTTACTGCAAGTCTCCTTCAGGATTCACATTCTCAATGTGCTACAATAGTCAGACTCAGTAGTAATACTTTAATAGAGGTATTTTCACTAAATGTCAGTGTAAATGTTAAAATAGTGATTTTATAAAGTCTAAATAAGAATTATAGTATACTTTTAGTTAGTAGCATGACAAATTGACTATTTTAAACAGCAGGGGGCAGTATAATACCACTTATTGGCTTAATATGCCCTTATGTTCATATCATTTTCACCCTTTTAACTGTTATAGAGGTATATTTTGTCCGATATGTCTGAAAATTGTCGTGCTTATTTAGTTTCACATGTTTTCACTTGTTTTTAAGAAGATATGAGCATTCATTGAAGAGATATAGGCTTTCAAGGACACCTGGTCAAGGCTACGTATTGAAGTGTCACTATTATAGCCATCCAAATGAATAAGTTATATCTTTTCTGATAATTATTGATCTAGAGAGTCCAGAGAATTGTACACTCGTGGTTTTGAACATTATGATATAAATACTAATATGATCATAGATGGAAAAGACCATTTACAGCCAATGCAGGCATTTTACCATAAGAAATCTATGGTTTTAGGTTGCTATGGTGTTGCTAGGGTGTTCTAAGGTATTTTGGGTGGTTGCTAAGGTGTTGCTAGGGTGTTCTAAGGTATTTTGGTTGGTTGCTATGGTGTTGCTAGGGTGTTCTAAGGTATTTTGGGTGGTTGCTAGGGTGTTGCTAGGGTGTTCTGAGGTATTTTGGGTGGTTGCTAGGGTGTTCTAGGTGGTTGCTAGGGTGTTCTAAGGTATTTTGGTTGGTTGCTATGGTGTTGCTAGGGTGTTCTAAGGTATTTTGGTTGGTTGCCAGGGTGTTGCTAATGTGTTCTAAGGTATTTTGGGTGGTTGCTATGGTGTTGCTAGGGTGTTCTAAGGTATTTTGGTATACACACACACACACTAACTCGTTTACACACTCTTTCTCTTTCACACACGCACAGACACGCTCACTAACTCACACACACATACACACTGACGCACACACACTCACTCACACACTCTTTCTCTCACACACACACACTCACACACTCTTTCTCTCTCTCACACACACACACACAGACTCACTCGCTCACACACTCAGAGTTTATATGAGTTTAGAGTTTATAAGTTTTAATGAAGTAAATTTAGTCATTTAAAGTTTAAATTAGTTTAAAGTAGTGGTGGGCCGTTATCGGCGTTAACGTGCTGCGTTAACGCGAGACTCTTATCGGGCGATAAAAAAAATATCGACGTTAATCTATTCTCAAAATTGGGTTGGGAGCTGGGTCTATACTACGCAAGCTATGATGAGTTTCACCTTGATATTTTAGTGCGGATGTATACCTAGCCGAATTACACTGTAGGGGGCGAACGACGAGTCTTCGAACCTGTGTGTGTGTGTATGCCTTCTGTGAAATCACCGTGCTAACATGGATGCAGCTACGAAGCCACCAGGTTTGCTTCAGGGAAAAATTTTTTTCAAGAAACTTCCCAATGGAAACCTCGACAAGACTAAGGTTGTTTGCAGCTTGTGCAATGCGGAATTAGTTTACTGTAGGAGTTCTTCCAGTCTCAAGTACCACCTAAAAGCAAAGCATCCCTTTGGTAATGCGGTAGATGCCGGACCAAGCACTGATGTAGCGCAGGGGAAGAGTCGTCGACAAACTACTATGTTTGAGTCACTTGAGTGCAACCGAGGGAAGCCCGTCAGCACAGCTGTATCAGCCAAGCTAACTAATCTCCTCGCTCAGTGGATTGCCACCAGCTGCCGGCCCATCAGCTTGATTGAAGATGAGGGGCTCGAGCTTGTTCTTCAGGCGGCCACAGGTGACCCATCTTACAAACTACCCGCGAGGCGAACAATCATGAGGAGAATACATGACCAGTATGCCACAGAGAAAGCCACAAAAGATGAGAACCTGATAGAGGCGAGCTGTATTGCACTGACTGGGGACCATTGGACATCTGTCAACAACAA
The DNA here is from genome assembly GCA_031834385.1 of Semotilus atromaculatus. Taxonomy (NCBI): domain Eukaryota; kingdom Metazoa; phylum Chordata; class Actinopteri; order Cypriniformes; family Leuciscidae; genus Semotilus; species Semotilus atromaculatus. Next base: position 162,639 of record JAULUF010000101.1, read on the forward strand.
TAATTACCTCGGCGTTACTGTACACCTCATCGATGCCAGCTGGGAACTTCACTCCTTCGCTTTAGGTAGGTTACGTGATGTAATTATAAATTGTTGAATTTAACTACTTAGCCTATTACAGTTTTTTTCGATTGCTAAATGACAGTGAGCACAACTCGAGCTAACTTACCGGTACATGTGCAAAATTTTAACTTCAGTCTGCACAGCAGCAGTTCATGTGGACCAAACCTTTCACACATACTGTGTAAGGTTACTGTGATTGTGCCTTTCACACACTGCTGATTGTGATTTCAGCTGAAAGGCTGGAAACCTGTGGCCTGATGCTGGAGAGAGGCAGGATTAGCCCCTCATATATTTGTTCAAATTACATGTAGTTTCTACCCTTTTTTTCTCATTACTTTACAGTAATTTCATAAATTAATACAGACTATTGAAGCAAACTGCTCATTTTTATTTACCTTAAAGAAGTATGTTATAATTTTTTTTTATAAATCATGTTAAAGAATGTCACTCTTTTCTTTGAAGAAAACTTTATATGAAGTCACTGAAATTGTTCAAACTAAGTTTGTATTTTCTGTATTGGTGTTTGATGCTAGTGTTTTTACTCTCAGTGTGTTCTGAGTGACAGTGTGTGTTATCTCAGTGAGGGTTGTGCTGAGTGTGGCTGCACGGAGCCTGTTTTGAGCCATGTGTTAAGAGTTGTGTTGCTGGAGTGAGTTTTGCAGGTGATGTGAACTGTTTTGCTCAGGTGACTGTTAGTGCAGACTGTAGTTTTGCACATGTAGCTCCAGTTGTGCTCACTGTTGTTTAGCAATCGTAAACAAATTTAATTACCACCACATTATGTTTGTTTCTTGATTTTGTTTCTTTGTTTCTTTGACTACTTTAGTTGTTTACTAGTAGTGAACTTATTCTGATCTACTTTGTCTGTCCGTTAGGTGTGATAAAAACAGAGACGCGTCACTTTGCAGAAGCGTGTGCTAGGCAGTTTATCGACGTTGCCAATCAGTGGGGGATAGCTGACAAAATCAGCACTATTGGAACAGACAGCGCTCCTAATATGGTGGCAGCAGCGAGGCTACTGCCATTCGAGCATTTGCCCTGTGTTGCGCATGTTGTACAGAGAGCTATTGTAATGTCACTTCGGGAAGGTGGTTTTGATGGTGCACTGGCCAAGTGCCGCAAAGTGGTCGGACATTTCAAACACAGTCCGGCCAACTCAGGCGAGCTGAATGTCCAACAAGCCTCCCTTGGACAAGTTCAGGAGACACTCGTGCAAGATGTTCCAACACGGTGGAATTCCACCCTTGAGATGATCAAGCGTGTGATCCGCAACAGAGACCCACTGCACACAACGCTGTCTCAGCAGAAGCACAATCTAGCCCTCCCAACAAATGCTGAATATGAAAAGTTGGCAAAGCTAGAGAAACTGCTGGAGCCATGCAGGTATGGTCTACAAAGATAGCGTGTTCAAGAATTGGCATACAAGTTCTTTTAAATGTCACTTTGTATTTAAGAAACACAAGCCCTTAAATGTAACGTGATTATGAAATTTAAAAATGTGTAATGTGAGTTAAATGAATCAGTCATTAATTATTTATTGCTCTGTTTCTGTGTGTGTTTGTGTGTGTGTGTGTCTGTCTGTCTATCTGTCTGTCTGTGTAGGTACATCACTGAGCTCCTTGGTGGGGATAACTATGTATCCTGCTCTGTGGTTCTACCTGCCCTGTGCCACCTCCGGCATGCGATGAAGATCTCAGATGATGATCCTGCCTATATTGTGCGATTCAAGGCTGCCTTCACCAATGACCTCAACCAGCGGAGCGAGAAAATAAACCTGGAATGGCTTAAGGTATGTCAGACTGACCAGAAGATAAATGCATTGTTTGACCATTATAGGCTGTTAAGCCAGTAGATCGGTCAATTAATAGATGAGTGAGTCATGAAGAAATATGGTTGGATTATGAGGTTGGATTTGGAAAGTGAAATTTTGAATTGTTTTTTTATTCACTAAAGGTGGCGACTGCTCTAGATCCACGATTTAAGGACCTCAAATGCTTGCCCAGAGCAGAGAGGGAGCATGTGTGGGAAAAGCTAAGTGAGTTGGTGAAGAGAGAAAATCCTGCTCTGCAGCCACGCGGGGAGGAGGAGGAGGAGAACCCTGAGCCACCCAAGAAGAAAAAAGCCCTGCTACTGATGGGATCTGACTCAGAATCAGATGAGGAGACACCAATATACAATATTGTAGAGAGGTACAAGGTAGAGCCCAGTGCCAGTCTAGATCAGTGTCCACTGAAGTGGTGGTCGGAGCACACTGTTGTCTATGGTAAGATGGCCAACATTGCCCGTAAATACTTGGGGACTCCTGCCACAACTGTCCCATGCGAGAGACTTTTTTCTTTAGCAGGCCATATTGTGCAGAAGAGGAGATCTAGTTTGTCACCAGAAAATGTGAACAAGCTGGTCTGCCTGAGTGACTGGTGGAAAAAGGAGAAATAGAGTTTGGACTGATTGACACAAAGCTACTGACTGTAAAACAGTTCATCACGACCTCTTATGTAGGCCTACAGTTCAAAATTCATGTTTAATTGAATAAACTAAACACAAGTACATCTGACTGAACATGATTTATTTTCATCACCAATGAAAATAAATAAAATTTATCATAGTAGAACAGCTACTATGTTACATAGAACATATGTAACATACATATTTTGAATGCCTTCGGCAGATTTCAAATGAGCCATTTTAATCTAGATTAATCTAGATTAATTTCAAAATTAATCTAGATTAATCTAGATTAAAAAAATTAATCTATGCCCACCTCTAGTTTAAAGTTTAAATTAGTTTGAAGTTTAATTTAGTTTGAAGTTTAAAATAGTTTGAAGTTGATAGATGAGTTTCAATGAGTCTCAATAGCTCAGATAGTATATAGAATGGCAGTTTGATTTAGTCTAGGGTTTCAAGGGATTTAGATTTGAATTTTTGGCAGTTTGGCAGTTTGAAAATCTGAAAATTCCGCAATGTTAAGTCAATGGGAAATTCAAATGTTTTTTTTTCGCGTTTTGATCGTCATTTTTAGGAAAACCGTAAGTTCGATCAGTTAGAAAAGATATAGCATACCGAGTCAGAACAGTTTGAGTGTCTGAGCCGAGTTTGGAGTATGTGGAGTTAACGCTCTAGGTGTTAGAAAGAAAGACAGAAAGAGAATTAAAGAAAGAAAGAAAGAAAGAAAGAAAGAAAGTTAATTAAAAAGAAAGAATGAATTAGTTAGAAAGATTAGTTAGAAAAAAAAGAAAAAAAGATTAGTAAGAAAGACAGATTAGTTAGAAAGAAAGAAATATAGATTAGTAAGAAAGAAAGAAAGATAGATTAGTAAGAAAGATAGAAAGATAGATAGATAGATTAGTTAGAAAGAAAGAAAGATTGTTTAGTAAGAAAGACAGAAAGAAAGATAGATTAGTTAGAAAGATAGATTAGTTTGAAAGAAAGAGATTAGTTAGAAAGAAAGAAAGATAGATTAGTAAGAAAGAAAGAAAGATAGATTAGTAAGAAAGAAAGAAAGATTGATTAGTTAGAAAGATATATAGATTAGTTAGAAAGAAAAAAGATAGATTAGTTAGAAAGATAGATAGATTAGTTAGAAAGAAAGAAAGAAAGTTAATTAAAAAGAAAGAAAGATTAGTTTGAAAGATTAGTTGGAAAGAAAGATTAGTTAGAAAGAAAGAAAAAAAAGATTAGTAAGACAGATTAGTTAGAAAGAAAGAAAGATAAATTAGTAAGAAAGAAATAAAGATTGATTAGTAAGAAAGAAAGAAAGATAGATAGATAGATTAGTTAGAAAGAAAGATAGATTAGTAAGAAAGAAAGAAAGATTGATTAGTAAGACAGATAGATAGATTAGTTAGAAAGAAAGAAAAAAAGATTAGTAAGAAAGAAAGAAAGACAGATTAGTTAGAAAGAAAGAAAGATAGATTAGTAAGAAAGAAAGATAGATTAGTAAGAAAGAAAGAAAGATAGATTAGTTAGAAAGAAAGAAAGATAGATTAGTAAGAAAGATAGAAAGATCGATTAGTTAGAAAGAAAGAAAGATAGATTAGTAAGAAACAAAGAAAGATAGATTAGTAAGAAAGAAAGAAAGATTGATTAGTAAGAAAGATAGAAAGAAAGATAGATTAGTTAGAAAGATAGATAGATTAGTTATAAAGAAAGTTAATTAAAAAGAAAGAAAGAATGAAAGATTAGTTAGAAAGATTAGTAAGAAAGAAAGATTAGTTAGAAAGAAAGAAAAAAGATTAGTAAGAAAGAAAGAAAGACAAATTAGTTAGAAAAAAGAAAGATAGATTAGTTAGAAAGAAAGAAAGATAGATTAGTTTAAATAGGATTTCAGTAAGTTGGCTTGTGAGAGTTTAAGTACAATATCAGTGAGTTGGCTCTCACAAGCCAACTTAATAATAATAAGTTTAAGTACAATATCAGTAAGTTGGCTCTCACAAGCCAACTTAATAATAAATATAGCTGCAAGCAGCCATTATACGGGGCCAAGCAGTAGAAGACGATAAGACATGCCAACCTGGCTGAAAGTGTCAGACCAACTGCAACAATGAGCAATTAAAGACATTTTAAGAGGATTTTCGGCAAATGGTTGAAAAAACATACATACAGTAACTTATAAGATGATTTAATGGTTTATCACTTTCGACCAATAGGTGGCGCAGTTACGAACTCGATGTGATGTGGTCAGAGTGAAGTGACAACACATACAAAGTTTGGTGTCAATATGTCGAGGCATTGCAGATATAAAGCCTGAATAGTCATTTTTGCATCATGCCTCAACTTTGCTGCTGCGGTATACGAAAACGGTTTCGTCTATCAACACGAAATCCATAACTTTTGGTCGTCACGGTCTGGAGATGATACGATTCGATTTTGGTGAAAATCGGACAAACGGTTTAGGAGGAGTTCGAAAAAGTAGGTATTGAATGAAATTCAAGATGGCGGACAGGAAGTTCAGCCAAATACGGCAAACCTGGTATCTATGTTCTCGTAGTGACCCAAGGAATCTACTAAGCCCAGTGTCATTACAATAGGCAAATATATTCAAAAGTTATTAGCATTTTTGGAAATTTAATTTTAACTTTTGAGCAAAAGGTGGCGCTGTCTGGAAATCTTTTTGAGTACCTTCAGGGCATGGTGCCGATTGCACATACTGAGTTTCGTAATGTTACAGCAATGCATTCATCAGGTATAGCATTTTACATCACAAAACTGTATTAAAGTCAATGGGGATTTTTATGTTTTGTTCTATTATAGCGCCACCAAGAGGCAAAATCCCACAATTTTTTTATGTGTCCTCAGAGTGAGCTCTTACAAATGTGTGTCAATTTTGGTGAAAATATCTCAATTCGCTTCAGAGTTATAGACATTTATGTGAAAAAACACGTAAAAAATGAGCTTGTGATGACATGTACCAAATTTGGTCTAGGACGAGTTTTTAGACGCCCAGTCGGAAGAAACGGAAGAATAATAAGAACTGGAACAGATACAATAGGTGCCTCCGCACCTTCGGTGCTTGGCCCCTAATAATACGTTTAAATAGGATTTCACTAAGTTGGCTCTCACAAGCCAACTTAATAACTAGAAAAAGTTCGTCGAGACAAACTTTTAGTTGGCTTGTGAAAGTTTGGACCAATAAGTTTGAAGAAGTTTAAAGTAGTTTGAAGTTGAAAGTAGTTTATAGTTCAAATTAGTTAAGTAGTTTCTAGTTTAAAGTAGTTTCTAGTTTAATGTAGTTTCTAGTTTAAAGTTTAAAATAGTTTAAAGTAGTTTAAAGTAAAAGCGCTAGGGTGTTTCTAGTGGGTTGCTAAGGTGTTATAGGTGGTTGCTAGCGTATTCTAAGGTATTTTGGGTGGCTGCTAGGGTGTTTTGGGTGGTTCTAAGGTATTTTGGGTGGTTGCTAAGGTGTTCTAAGGTATTTTGGGTGGTTGCTAGGGTGTTGCTAGGGTGTTCTGGGTGGTTGCTAGGGTGTTCTAAGGTATTTTGGGTGGTTGCTAGGGTGTTACTAGGGTGTTCTAAGGTATTTTGGGTGGTTGCTAGGGTGTTGCTAGGGTGTTCTGGGTGGTTGCTAGGGTGTTCTAATGTATTTTGGGTGGTTGCTAGGATGTTCTAAGGTATTTTGGGTGGTTGCTAGGGTGTTCTGGGTGGTTGCTAGGGTGTTCTAAGGTATTTTGGGTGGTTGCTAGGGTGTTCTAGGGTGTTCTGAGGTATTTTGGGTGGTTGCTAGGGTATTCTAAGGTATTTTGGTTGGTTGCTATGGTGTTGCTAGGGTGTTGTAAGGTATTTTGGGTGGTTGCTATGTTGTTGCTAGAGTGTTCTGAGGTAATTTGGTTGGTTGCTATGTTGTTGCTAGGGTGTTCTGAGGTATTTTGGGTGGTTGCTAGGGTGTTCTAAGGTATTTTGGTTGGTTGCTAGGGTGTTCTAAGGTATTTTGGGTGGTTGCTAGGGTGTTACTAGGGTGTTCTAAGGTATTTAGGGGGGTTGCTATGATGTTCTAAGGTATTTTGGGTGGTTGCTAGGGTGTTCTGGGTGGTTGCTAGGGTGTTCTAAGGTATTTTGGCTGGTTGCTAGGGTGTTCTGGGTGGTTGCTAGGGTGTTCTGGGTGGTTGCTAGGGTGTTCTAAGGTATTTTGGGTGGTTGCTAGGGTGTTCTAGGGTGTTCTGAGGTATTTTGGGTGGTTGCTCGGGTGTTCTGGGTGGTTGCTAGGGTGTTCTAAGGTATTTTGGGTGGTTGCTAGGGTGTTCGAGGGTGTTCTGAGGTATTTTGGGTGGTTGCTAGGGTGTTGCTAGGGTGTTCTAAGGTATTTTGGGTGGTTGCTAGGGTGTTCTGGGTGGTTGCTAAGGTGTTCTAAGGTATTTTGGGTGGTTGCTAGGGTGTTGTAAGGTATTTTGGGTGGTTGCTAGGGTGTTGTAAGGTATTTTGGGTGGTTGCTAGGGTGTTCTGGGTGGTTGCTAGGGTGTTGTAAGGTATTTTAGGTGGTTGCTAGGGTGTTGCTAGGGTGTTGTAAGGTATTTTGGGTGGTTGCTAGGGTGTTGTAAGGTATTTTTGGGTGGTTGCTAGGGTGTTCTGGGTGGTTGCTAGGGTGTTGTAAGGTATTTTAGGTGGTTGCTAGGGTGTTGCTAGGGTGTTGTAAGGTATTTTGGGTGGTTGCTAGGGTGTTGTAAGGTAATTTGGTTGGTTCCTATGTTGTTGCTAGGGTGTTCTAAGGTATTTTTGGTGGTTGCTAGGGTGTTCTGGATGGTTGCTAGGGTGTTCTAAGGTATTTTGGTTGGTTGCTATGGTGTTGCTAGGGTGTTCTAATGTATTTTGGGTGGTTGCTAGGGTGTTCTAAGGTATTTTGGGTGGTTGCTAGGGGTTTCTAAGGTATTTTAGGTGGTTGCTAGGGTGTTGCTAGGGTGTTCTAATGTATTTTGGTTGGTTGCTAGGGTGTTCTTGGTGGTTGCTAGGGTTTTCTAAGGTATTTTGGGTGGTTTCTATTGTGTTGCTAGGGTGTTCTAAGGTAATTTGGGTGGTTGCTATGGTGTTCTAAGGTATTTTGGTTGGTTGCTAGGGTGTTCTTGGTGGTTGCTATGGTATTATAAGGTAATTTGGGTGGTTGCTATGGTGTTGCAAGGGTGTTCTAAGGTAATTTGGGTGGTTGCTAGGGTGTTGCTATGGTGTTCTAAGGTATTTTGGGTGGTTGCTAGGGTGTTCTGGGTGGTTGCTAGCGTGTTCTAAGGTATTTTAGGTGGTTGCTATGTGTTGCTAGGGTGTTCTATGGTATTTTGGGTGGTTGCTATGGTGTTCTGGGTGGTTGCTATGGTGAACTATTATGAGTTTAAAAGTTCATAAGAGTATGAATTCATTCAAGTTCATGTGTATGAATTCATGAGATTATACATTTATGAGTTTATAAGTGTATGAATTCATGAGTTTATAAGTGTACGAGTTTATAAGTGAAGAGTTTCGTTGCAAAAGGAGATATATCCATTTTGAGAAATGTTGGTTATTTGACATTATTATTTAAGACAGTGGTTTTCAAACTGTGGGTCGCGACCCACTTGTGGGTCACACAGTGAGAAAAGGTGGGTCGCACAAAGGCACTTAGCTGCAGCTAAATTTACGTTACGATGAGTGAAACAAAACCAGTCCGATTAATGACCAAACGACTCTTAAGTGATGATTCTTTTAAGGAATCATTTAAAACACACACACACACACACACACACACACACACACACACACACAAGAATCAGACGTCTGAATCAACATAGCATTTATTGAATGACTCACTGAATAAATCGTCTGATTCATTTGAGTTGAACTGTCACGTGACTACATCAGTAGGCTAGCTACAAATACAGCATTCAATGACCACACACTCCGCGTAGCGTATGTTAAAAAAAAATTTGAAAAGGTTTTAAAACTAAAGGCATCGCAGACCTGTGAGAAGTCGTCAGAAACAAAATCTAAAAAGGAGCCACGCAGAAAATATGACCAGTCCTACCTTGATCTTGGTTTTATTGCCTGCGGAGGTCCAGACGGTGAGGAAGTCCCTCAATGTCTTTTATGCTTAGAAAGGTTGTCCAGTGCTAGCATGAAACCCTCCAAACTTAAACGGCACCTCACAACAAAACACTCTGCATATACCAACAAGGGGCGATCGTATTTTCTTCTAAAAAAAGAAGAGTATCTTCGTCAGCAAAAACTGATTAAAGGTACAGCCAGCATCCCTGAAAAAGCAATGCGAGCTTCATTTTTAGCTGCATATAGAATCGCAAAATCAAAAAGGCCACACACCATAGACATCGTTGAGGAAATGCTGGGTAAAGAAGCTGCAGGAAAGATCGCTAAAGTTCCACTTTCTGATAACACAGTACAACGGCGTATTGAGGAAATGTCCTCTGATTTACGGAGTAGTGTTGCATTTGCTCTACAACTGGACGAAAGCACAGATGTTGCAAAATGTGCACAGTTACTGGCTTATGTCAGGTACGTTGACTCCACTGACATCGTTGAGGACTTCTTATTTTGTGAAGAACTGAAAGAACGAACGACAGGGGCAGATATTTTTGACTGCTTAAATGGATTCATATCGTCCGAGGGCTTCCAGTGGGAAAACTGTGTGGGCCTCTGCACGGACGGTGCGGCTGCAATGACAGGCAAGAAAAGTGGTCTTGTTGCTCGAGTAAGGGCGCTGGCCCCATTAGCTACTTTTACCCACTGTTTTTTACATCGAGAAGCCCTTGCCAGTAAGAAACTGCACCCGGAGTTAACTGATGTGTTGCAGACTGCCATCAAAATAGTAAATGCTATCAAGGCCGGGGCACTCTCCTCACGACTTTTTACATCGCTATGCACTGAAATGGGCTCAGAACATCTGCACCTACTGCTTCACGCCGAGGTCAGGTGGCTATCACGGGTTAAGGTCTTAACTCGTCTGCTTGAGCTGCGAGAAGAGGTCTCGCAGTTTTTAGCAAATGTTAATTCTCCTCTTGCTGTACATCTGTCAGATGAAGAATGGTGCGCAAAGCTTGCCTATCTGTCGGACATATTCAGTCATATAAATGTACTGAATGAAAGCATGCAAGGTCCATCATCATCCATCCTGACCTATATGGACAAGATCACAGCTTTCACCAGCAAGCTGAAATTGTGGAGATCCCGAGTGGAAAAAGGAGTGGGACATGTTTCCATCACTGTGCGGAGTGTGCGCCAATGACGGTGAACGCATCCGAGACACTGTACATTCTCACCTCGGCGCACTCATTCAGAAATTCCACGAGTATTTTCCTGATTTTAGAGGTAAGATATATTTTTTTGGTTCTATTATTATTATTTTATACATGTTTAACACTCTTATCAGTTGACTTCATTGTAATAGTAATTTTATTTTTTTCTATCAAATCAATCATCTGTAGATATGACAGAATGGGACTGGATACGGGATCCTTTTTGTAGTGAGGCAAGAGAGCACTGTGTCCTAACAGGAAGAGCAGAGGAGGAGCTGATAGATGTGGCTTCAGACAGGAGCCTTCAACTGCTTTTCAGAGAGTCAAAGAGTCTTGGACAGTTCTGGGTGTTTGTTGCCAAGGAATACCCCACATTAGGAGCTGCTGCACTCAAAGTTTTGGTACCCTTTTCTACCACTTACCTATGTGAAAGTGGATTTTCTGCTCTGACTGCAATGAAAACAAAATACAGATCACAGCTACAACCATCACAAGACATGCGTGTCAGTCTGTCGAAAATAATTCCTAGATTTGATGTGTTGTGTTCAAAGAAGCAGGCACACCCTTCACACTAATACATTTCATTTGCTTACTCTTAAGCTTGAAGTAGTTATTAAACACAATATTTCAGTTTTTGAGATTTGTACATGTTTTTATTAATCAGAAGTATTCCTCTCATAACCTTAACATAACCATTAGGCTGCTGTTTTGACATCTGAATATAACTTTCTGTATTTCTTTCCAGCCTTTTGGTATTGCAATCAATTATACATTTCATTCATATGAAAATAAATTCAATTAATAGGAAAATAAAAACTGTTCTCTACTACTACTAAATGAAGATGTGTTTTTTTCCCCATTTTTCCATTTAAACATTTTATGGTGGGTCTTGAGATTGATTATACTTGTCTAGGTGGGTCCTAGAATGAAAAAGTTTGGGAACCCCTGATTTAAGACATCAACAATCAAGTTCATTCACAATTTTTTGTACATTAAACTATTACTTGAGCTCAGTGAAGGCCAGGGACACAATATTCTTCAAATCCAGGATATTTTCTATGTCCATAAATAGTTCATAAATAAGTCAAAAACCATGCCAAAATGCAACATATTTATCTTAACATTCTCAAATATCTTAAATTGGTTAAAAAAACAATACATCATAAATATATGGAATAGTATATACAAAGATTGATTAATAATAATAAGATTCTGAGTTAGTTTAGGCCAGAACATACACAACATACTTTTTTTTTTTTTGTTGCAAAACGCTATATATCCAACTTAGGCTATATTCTACTACTGTAATACCATTAAGAAAAGCTAGTGAATCAATGTTTTGTTTGTGTGTGTGTGTGTGTGTGTGAGAGTTAGTGAGCGTGTCTGTGTGTGTGTGTGAGTTAGTGAGTGTGTATGTGCGTGTGTGTGAGAGAAAGAGTGTGTGTCTGTGTGTGTGTATGTGCGTGAGTGTGCGCGCGTGTGTGTGTCTGTGTGTAGTGAGCGTGTCTGTGTGTGTGTGAGAAAGAGAAAGTGTGTGTGTGAACGAGTTAGTGTGTGTGTCAGTGTGTGTGTGATCAACACACACACACACACTAACTCGTCCACACACACACACGCTCACTAACACACACACACTAACTCGTTCACACACAGACACACTTGCTCACACACTCACTCACACACTCAGTTTATATGAGTTTAGAGTTCATAAGTTTAAATGAAGTTAAATTTAGTCATTTGAAGTTTAAATTAGTTTGAAGTTTAAAATAGTTTGAAGTAGATATAGAGATAGTTGAAGTTTATAAGTGTATGAGTTTATAAATGTAAGAGTTTATTTGTTTAAATGAGTCTATAGTTAATAAGTGTAGATAGATGGATGGATAGATAGAATTGTGGATTGTGGAATTGTGGTAGTTAGAAAGATAGAAAGTAAGAAAGAAAAAGATTAGTTAGAAAGAAAGTTTAGTTAGAAAGATAGAAAGTAAGAAAGAAAGAAAGATTAGTTAGAAAGATAGAAAGTTAGAAAGAAAGAAAGATTGGTTAGAAAGAAAGATTAGGTAGAAAGAAAGAAAAGTTAGAAAGAAAGATTAGTTAGAAAGAAAGAAAGATTAGTTAGAAAGAAAGATTAGTGAAGGAAAACAAATTTATTAAAGGTTTAATTTAGATTTCCAATACTGTAGAATATAAACTGAGGAAGTTTATTAGTGTGAATGTCAGCTAGCAGATGTCTGAGCAGATTCTTTTAAACACCTGCAACTTTATTACCGAGACCGTTTGTCTTGGGGTTCCTGCCCCATCCTGTCTCAGCATGTGAAGTGACCTGCTGAGAGTCTCCCCCCTCACCTTTTGTCCTGTTTCAGTGCGGGAAGCTCTGCTCCATCCTGTTCTCCTGGCTCAGGACATTTACATGTTTTGTTTTGATGTATCCCCCCCCCCTCTAGGAAAACTCCTCCCCTCCGTAAAAGAATATATAAACTACAAATGTATTATGTTTTAGTTAGACGAGTTTGAGATGCCTACAGCGACGAAATAAAAAACTCCTGCATGAAAAGATACCTCACTGTCTCCTGGTCTTGCTTCTGAGCTTCTAACTTT